>PVHP010023063.1:0-27737 GCA_004024765.1 Zapus hudsonius
GGCATTTCCTGGGGCAGACACAGCCCAGCCACAGCCCAGCTGCCTGCAGACCACGTTGGCGTCATTGGTGTCCCAGCTGTCATCACACACGGTGCCCCACGAGCCCTGGTACAGGATCTCCACGCGGCCCTGACAGCGATCTCCTCCATTCACCAGCCTCAGGGCCAAACCTGAATCGGTTCCTGTGGAAGGCACAGTGACCTCTCATTTAATGTTTCCTATGTTGGTGGTCAAGGTCTTGTGGTTGGCATTCAAGCCTTCATGTGTCTTAATGACCCCACAGCAATGTTAAATGTGAGATCCTCCCTTCCCTGGACATGGACACCCTGCTCAGTAAGGTTAACACCACCCTCACCTCACTTTCCCAACCTCATCAAGACGCCTACACCTGCTGCTGTCTTTAAGTGTGTCCTTGTCACTAAGGTGGCCATTTCTCTGCTAATTGTGTTGCTATGGGCTGAATCTGCCCTGCATCATGACCAGATCCCCACTCTCCCTCCTCACAACTAAGGCCTTTGATACAGCGCATGGCCTGGGCCTCTGCTGGGTGCTGATGTGCAGCACAGAATCAGCGTGTTTCCAGGAGAGTGCCCGTGTGTGCAGCCTCAAGGACACACACCTGCACAGCAGTAAAGGAAAAGGTGGAAACAGATGCCCCGGTGTAAGACAGACCAGAGGGATGGCACGGTTAATCTCGTGGCTAAAGGGACATCCCCTGGGTCCCTAGTAAACACTGCCACCAGCTTCTCACCCAAAAGAGGTTGGATCTTCATTTGTGACTTTTTCAGATCCAGGTGTAAGTGACTAGTGTGAATACACGCTGTTTTTCACCCTACAGAGCGGGATCAGTTGACCTCCACGTACTCACTTGCTGTCCACATTCATATCACACTGTAGAACCCTAGGCTTTGTCACTGCTAGCCACCAGGACTGCTGATGCGAACTTCTCAGTGAAGTTGGGGTTCAGGTACCCCAAATATTTAAACAATATAAATATCTGCATAGTTTTTTTTTAGGTATGGAACCCCCTCTAAAGTGACTTAGACAGAGTAGGATCCCCTAAAAAGATATCAGTCCCACCCACCCTGGACACCTTTCTGGATGAGCATCTGCTTTCAGCCCTTGTAACCCCAAAGTTTCTTCTCATTGAACACTAACCTTACCAGCCATTTAGAATTTTGTGATCTAAATCAAGTAGTAGAGACAGTGGGCATACCTGTTGTGTCTGGACCTGTTGTTTCTGTGAAGCAGAAGAGAAGAGAACGTGTGAAGGGAGGCTCTGACTTCAGACCGTGTCTGACTTTCAGGTGGTAGAACCCACTTCCTCCCAGACTGCGTCCTGGAGAAGCTAGAGACATTCACACTATCCTCCAACAAAACATGGGCAGACACCCAATTCCCTCTAGTCGGGGTACATGAAGCCCCCCTGCTCAGGTTAAGCCTGCTAACACAAGGGTATCCTGAGAGGACCTGTGCCTTGGGACCTCAGAACACTTCTTGCACAGGTTTCTCCTGGTATTGAGGCCTGAATGATCAGGGTCAACACAGCTGTAGAGGTGGAGCTCTGAACTGGAGAACCAATCCCATTGGTCTCTGCCCCAAAGCACACAGGTTCCGAGAGACCCCCATACTGACTAGAGAGAAATGGGTAGTAACTCAAGGCAACCCCTCTGTGTCATAGGGCATCACTCTCTGCTCTGAATGGTCACTACACACCTGCCCAACCCATCCCCTTAGACATTCCTGAGGAAGAGTCCAACCAAGGGACAAAATTAGGATTGTGACCTACAGAGAGGGATTCATTATTTGTTATTTATTGAGTTGATCTCAGCATTTGCTGGGAGTCACCTCTACATATTGTAATTGTAGAAGATGAAAGAAAACAAAAACACCCAGAAAATGTACAGTTAAGTCTCCTTTGAGAAATACCAAGACCGGCAAATAAAGTGAAATCTACTGAGAAGACATAATTCAAGATCTGCATTTTGTCATGTTGTATTACTTTAGAAATATGTCTAACCTTGAGTTCTTCAAATCTAAATGGCTGTTTTGGGAAAAAATATCTCTGTATCAACCTATACACCTTAATTCTGACTTACCTACATATATGACCTACATATGTAGGAAATGGATAGAAAAATATCTTTCTCCATTTCTATACCCCTAATTGATTTTTCTTACCCAATTGCATTGGTTGGAACTCCAATAAAAACTTACAAAGCAGAGTGTTAGAGGACATAGTTGCCTTGTTTTTATATTTGTATTTTTCTTTGCTTTTTTTGTACAAGATCTCAGTATGCAGTCTAAGCTGGCCTAAAACTCAACATTTTCCTGCCTCAGCCTCCTGAGTGCTGGAATTACATGCGTGAGTCACCATACCGAGCTTACTTTGCTTCTTATATCCGTGAAACATCCTCCTAATGTTTCCTCTTTAAGTAAGATACTAAAAGACTCTCAAAAGAGGCCTGGTTCTTACCCAGGATGCCTTCAGGAGCTGACTGGGTGCTGGCCTTGGAGAGGCAATAACAAGAGACCTATTCCTAACTCATTGCCGTCAGGTGCTCACCAAGGCCTCTGTCTCTAGAAGTTGACCGCGCCCTACACTTCAGGTCCTGCTAGAAACAGCTCTACAACTGTCCTGTGTCTGCCATCTTGTGTCACAGGACTGTCTGAGCCTCTCTCTCCCTTTGCTCCCTGACTTGAAGAGTTACACCAGGCTTACCTGCTGTTTCTTCTACCTAACTGTGCCCTAAAGAGGAGAGGACATTGCAAACAAGAACAAGCGAAATCGTGGGAAGGGATATGGCTAGGTTACGGCAAAGACATCTTTAGCTCTTGTGAGATCTATGTTCTTAACCATAGAGAAGGAAAGAAAGTAAATTCAGAGGTAGCCCCTGGGCCTAAGGAACAAAAATGCTTGGCATGTGTACCAAAGAGGTTCCCAGTTGACCTCTGGGAAGACCTGTGCAGTGTGGAGACTGTCTTTGCTGATGCCTAAGAGACAAAAGAAAATGGCTTCCCTCCCAAAGCCCATGCTTCCAGAATCTCCAGATACACTGACCGATCCTCTCAGATCTCTCAATGGAGAAGCCTGCGGGGGGGGGGGGGCATGCGGGACCTCTGATGCCCCCGGCTGAAGGGTTGTGATCTACCAAGGTGACTCTATATGACTTGGGAAAGGGGAACAGCAAGGGTGCTCTCCAAGTCGATTTTCATCTGCTTCTTTAGCTTTGCATCCAGAGAGCCAGTGCCAGGCTAGCCAGGACCTCAGGACACTGAGGTGGACACTGAGGTGGACAATGGGATCTGGGGACACGAGCGCTTTGGAGCTCCTTGGAAATGTCTTGGCACCTTGACTCCTCCCCATTCTCGGGGCCATAATCCATGGAGGAAAGCCCCTGGAGGCCTAAGGCTTTATAGAAGGCCCCTTGGGAACTGAGCAACCCATCCCCTATTTTGTTTATTTCTTTTGCTGTTCTTGCTGCTGCTGCTTTGGTTTTTCGAGGGAGGCTTTACTCTAGCTCAGGCTGACCTGGAGTTAGTCTCAGGGTGGCCTCAAACTCACAGCGATTCTCCTACCTCTGCCTCCCAAGTGCTGGGATTAGGCATGATGCCTGGGAGAGAGAGTGAGAGCAAGAACGAGAGAGCGAGAGCGAGAGAGCGAAAGAGCGAGAGAGAGAGAGAGAGAGAGAGAGAGAGAGAGAGAGAGAGAGAGAGAGAGAGGACACCCCAGGGTCTCTAGCCACTGCAAACAAGCTCTAGATACATGTGCCACTTTATGCATCTGGCTTTTACGTGGGCACTGGGGACTCAAACTCCAGTTGTTGGGCTTTTCAAGCAAATGCCTTAAATGCTGAGCCATCTCTCCAGTCCCCCATTCCTATTTTGGATACGAAATGACCCTGTGAGTTCATGGGGACAGTAAGGCCACAGGGATCCCATACAACATTACCTTGCTCAGTCGTCATGGGCATTGCCTCAGAGGAAGAGAGGGTAGCTGTGGAATGGAGGAGGAAATGTTCATTAGACTCTGCCCCTCACTTGACCACGAGTGGCCCTCAGCTCCCTCAGCTCCCTCAGCTCCCTCAGCTTGGAAACCAGCTTGGAAACTTAGATCCCGAGGGTCCTTCCATCACTAACATGCTGTGATTCTCGTGGAAATCTCGTGGAAAGTAATCTTACGTTACTTTAGCTGAGATGCTACCATGAGTGTCTTTGTTCCTCCACCATTTCTTCAGTTTCTCCTCTCTATCCAAAACCTACCCTTAACATTAACCATGTTAACCATTAACAGCCCAACCTAGCTAGGCACAAGAGAAGACTTGAAATGATATCCAGCTATTTATACAGTTCAAACACACCCTCAAAATGACTACTAGTTGCCATCACTGAGATATTCCTGGGAAGATGGCTCCAGCCAGGTAGACTGGTAGCTCTCAGAGATCATTCCAGAATGCCAAAAAAAAAAAAAAATCAGCTCCTGAAGCAACTGCTTGGAAGACCATGTCCCTTGGGGTGCCTATTCTTAGGTGGGGGTTGGCTTCCACTGTGCATAGGGTAGCACAGGTATAGTTCAGGCCACACAGCAACAGTGGACAATATAACCAGCAAGCCTTCTTTGAGGGTACATGCTAGGCTAACATCCTCCATGACTTTTTGATGGATTTGTTGAAGTGTGTACAGTATGTTGTGCATACATGTGTGTATGTGTGTGTTATGCTTGTGTGTCTACAGATATGTGTGCACCATATGGAGGCCAGAAGAGGGCATAGGGTATCCTCCTCTGTTGCTTTCCTGACTTCTGTCCCTGAGACAGAGTCTCTCACTGTGCCTGGAACTTGCTGTTTTCAGTTAGACCGGCTCCTGTGTCCAACCCCCTCTGTACTTGGAATTACAAACATTACAAACAATTACGTCCATGCTCAGCCTTTTACACGGGTGCTGGGGATCTACTTCAGGTCCTCATGCTTCTCAGCAAACAATCTTCCCTGCCGAGCCATCTCCCCAGCCCCTTCTTGTGGACTAAAGTATGTGCTGGTTATCTGAGCAGGTACCAGAGCCTTGTGAATGAATGAGACATGTACCACATTGTGTCACATCAAGCGAGAACTGGTGTTTTCCACTGATGGTACAAACATCTTGCTTGTCACTCCCTCCCCAACAGAGAGAACATATTCACCATCCTCCACGGGAACTGGGTGTATGTTCACGTAGTAAGGAAGAGCCGTTGCCTCATCCTCTCTTGTCTTTGAGGAAGGAATCGGTTAGGGATGGCCCTGAGGCTGACTCATCAGAGCCAGGCGGCCACTGAGTGATGGTACCCAGAGCTCTGTAGGGCCTGAGGCTGAAATCTCCTTCCACCACTTCCCAGCTGGGGACTTCTCTGACCTCACTGTCCTCCGTGAAAAGGGACTTTTGATAGGTGATGTCTAACATCAAATAAGGCGTGACCACAGCAGAGCAAGTGAACAGCAGTGCTCGTATGCATTCGTGCCCGCACACTCGCACGTGCACACTCTCACACACGTGATGGTTCGTGAACTACCTGAACACACGACTCCAGCGTCTTCCCTGTGGCCACACTCATGGTCGTACCACCCATCGTGACGACAGCTGGACAGGTAGGGCTCCCATCCCGAGCAGTACACGGCTCCCAAGAGAATGTTCCCTGAGCCCTGACCAAAGTGGGCCCCTCCTGGGGCTGACAGAGAATGGCCACAGCCGAGCTGCCGACAGACGACATCTGCATCCTGGGTGTCCCAGCTGTCGTCACACACGGTGCCCCAGTAGCCTTGGTACAGGACCTCCACCCGGCCCTGACAGCGGTCACCGCCGTCCACCAGCCTCACAGGCAAACCTGCATTGACACAGCGGGAAGCCCTCGGCTCTTGGAACTCTCAGCCCTGTGGCTCCTGAGCCCCTAAGTGGCACCGCCTGGCATTTCCCACCTCCTTTGTCATTCTCCCCCTGGGGACCTTCATCCTCTCCTCACTCTCCTTGACCCCATGACCTCTGAGAATCCCCTACACAGAACCTCTTTGGTTCTGCTTGGTCTGTCTCAGCCTCGACAGTCCCAGCCCCGAGCTCTACACCCACATTCCAGCAACCTCAAGGATGCCCCATCCTCATCCTGCCCCCCAATGCAGCACTGGTATCATGATGCCACCACTCCCCACACCAAAAGTGCTGGGAGTGTGGGCATCACACCTGCTTTCTGCTCGCCACTTCCATACCCAGCTGTGAGCTAGGGCACTCCTTGTATTCCCACTGCTGCTTCCATAGGATAGACCCTCATCGTCTTGAACTTGACCTACTCTGGGACCTTCAAGTTCAACTCTCCTCCTCCACTCCTCTCTTCTCGAATGCACCACATACAGCGATGCAGCTGGCCTTTCCAGAGGCCAGTCCTATCCTGAGGATTCATCTGTAGCCACAGGATGGTCCCTAAGTTTTATCTTGACAAAGTGCACAAACATTCAAGCTTCCCCCCCCCCTTCAAAGCACTTCATCACCTTCTTCACCTCCCACCCCCCCGTCAGGATCAAGACCACAGTGGCCTTCATCCATAGGCGACCCTTGGCGTGACCTTCTCAGTTTCTGGCTGACACTGTTCTCCTAAGTCACTCACAGTGAAAAGCTATGCTGATCATACAAAGAAAGATGTGCAAGTCTGAGTAGGAGGTCCCTCAGGAAAGCACTGGCCCTGGCTGGGTGCTGGGTGTGGCTTTGCAGTGTCCTCTGCTGATGTGAGAACCCTACGGTTGGAAAGTGCAGTGTGAGGCTATTATGTGAGGGTATTGTTGGGAGGGGAAGTAGAAGCCAATGGAGCCATTTCTAGAGGGTTCCCTAGCACACTTTGGGTCTGCTGAGCCCATCTTACTGCCCCCTTCTGGCCACTCTCTGGATGTCCCTCAAGTACACTCCTCAGCCTGGCACTTGCTGGTGGCCAGTCAAAATTCTGCCCCTCAAATCCCTTCCAGGACATTTCTGCATCTCTCAAGGCATGTCCTAGAAGAGGAGTTGATGGCCCCAACATGCCAGGGACACAGTTATCCTAAGTGACCCTGATGGATCAAATATGAAGACAACGTTCAGTTGATCAGTGCAGAGTGGAGAGAGATGGCCTTAAAGACAGGAGGGCTGGGGGGCAGTCCTGGATTCAGTTCTCTGCCTACCTTTTATAATCATGAGGTCTTGACAAATTACCTAATTGTGTCTGAGTTTTCCCATCTGCAAAATGGGCCTAATGATACTTACCTCAAAGAGTTGTTGGGAAAACCAACACATGCTACATGCGTGGTTTAGCATTTATTATGTGCCAAACAATTATATATATCATTCACATATATTCATATAATTCATATATATATGAAAATAATTTTGTTCAAGGTATATAACAAGTGCTTGGCAGATGGTATTTACCTTTGAGATAACTGTCCTGAGTGTCCAAACTGACTGTTTTCAACTATCTCTCCTGAAAGCAGGCTGAAGCTAATTCCATCACCAAGTGAGTGACAGACAGAACAAAGGAAGGAGAAGTACAGATGGGATTGGATTAGTGTGTTTGGAACAAGTGTAACAGCTTGACGCCAGCGTCTCTCGTCCCCAATCCATCCCCGATTTCTGTGGCTAAAGCTACACGTGGCCTCCACCAGCCAGCAACAGCAGCGGAAGAACTAGACATCCCATTCAACGTCTGAGATGAAGGAAATGGCATGAAGTTCTTACCATAGTCTTCCGTCCATGAACTCCATCGACCTAGACAGAAAACAAAGTCATTTTAGAAAAAGATCCCACTCTTTGGGAAATAATCATGTCACAAAAATCAGCTTCTGCATCACCAAACAATCCCACCAGGGGGTGATGTAGTCTTGGTTATTGCTGAGAAAGTTCTTGCTCCAAGTGACATTTTTTTGATCACAGATTAAAGCAAGTGGGTTGGAGTAGAGCTGTTCAATCATTTCATATCTAATCAACAAGAATAGGTACAGTTTCATATGTTCACACCTAGAACCCCAACACTCAGGAGACAGAGACTGGAAAATCAGAAGTTGTTCACCCAATTCAGCTACAATAGTGAATTTGAGGCCAGGCTAACTAGGGTATATGAGCCTCAAAATAATAATCCTAAGTGTATATATGTATGTATCCTATTTCTTCAGAAAGTTGTAGGAAAGAAATGCTACCTAACTGCATTGAGAATATCAAACTCTTATTCAATCCTGCACCAAGCAGGGAGTTGTCCAAAGCGTGGAGAGCAGGCTCTCCTTATAGATCACTCTGAAAACTACAGATTCCTGAGCCCCACTTCAGACCCCCCAGCCTGGCTCTCTTTTGGGAGGGAGGTGGATCCAAAGACATGCATTTCAATGTTTTATATGATTCTGACCTACAGTGAAATTCGAGGCAGAGGCAAAATAAAAGTGAAGAACATAACTACATGAGCAAAGGGTCTATTTACAATATTGCTGGCAGAAGTTTTGCTTTTATGTGTCTAAAGGGGACACAACTTGCATCATGCACCCCTCATATTATTCGTTAATATTTAGAGAGTTGGTCTTCATTAAGATAGTAATAACTGCATGGGGTAAAAAGTAAATATAAACTAATACAGGACATTTTGTTCAAGATGCTTACCATTTGTGTTAGGTGATGTCGAAGCTATAAAGGAATAAAAGAAAAATCAGATATGTGTGTTTCACCCTCAGCAAGCCTAACAAAAACCCACCATGAAGTAACACCACTGGTTCTGCACAATCAGCCTGAAGTGGGTTGCACATCTCTGCTCTGCAGACTCCCCCCAAAGCCAAGTCCTAACACTTAAGCTCCATTTTCACTTGTCAAAAGAGCAAAGCATTATTAAAAAGTAGTACAATCAGTTCTCTGTATCCATGGATCAGAAATATTTGGGGGACAATTGCATGGCTACTAAGCCTGCAAAGGTTCTTTCTCTTGTCGTTACACAGAGTAACTGGAACCTGGCCAGCACTTAAACTGTACTAGTATTAAAAGTCATCTAGAGGTGACTTGAAGTGTGTGCAGGTCCCGTGCCATTTTCTATAAGAGACATGGGCAATTAGGATTTGGATGTAAATTTGGGGGTTGGTTTCTTAGAATAAATTCCCTGTGGACACTGCTCAGCAACAGCAAGAATGTGGTGGGCGTTGTCCTTGGTTTAGCTTTAGTTCTCTATATAGAATATGTAATTCAGAAATAATAATATTGCCTCGGCTCTAGGAGGAGGCCCAGAGCTGCTCAGTCACACCCTCTGTCCTGCCTGCTGTGCCCATTCTGGGCATCGGTGCATGCGGGATGTGCCAGGCACTCTGTTGGGCTCTTGGTAGTGCAGTGCCAAGCTAGGGACAAAGTGAACAAGGCATAGTCTCTGTCCTCCAGGGGCTTCCAGCAGCAGGGCTCCAGAGACATCCACAGACAGCCCAGCACAGGGGGCAGTGCTAGTGGAGATAGAGAGGGAGAATTTGAATGAGGGTCACAGGGTGTCTGTCTGTCTGTCTGTCTGTCTGTCTGTCTGTCTGGGTGTGTGCCTGTGTGTCCATGTACATATATATGTGTCTTCCTGGGTCTGTATCTGCCTGTATGTATGCATTCGCGTGTCTCTGTGTCTGTGTGTGTGCGTTTATCTTTGTGTGCCTATCTGTGTGTGGTATTCTTGCTTGCATGTGAGCATAGATGCATGGGTGCCTTTGTTTGAATGTCCATGTATGTTTTTGTGTGTCGTTGTATCTGTGTGTCAGTCTGTGTATATGTGTTTCTGTGTGTCCACTCATGCATCTTTGTATGTGGATGAGCATGTGTGTGTGCCTGCGTGTGGTGAGCATATGCCAGAGAGATTTCCAAGCGGGACAATGTGCAGAAAGTTGGAGGCTGTGAAGAAGGAGGGCATAACTGGGCTGCTCTAGGTGGCCTGGAGCAGTAGAGTGAGGTGACTGTGCTGGAGCGTGGGAGGCGGCATGTGCCGGTTGGTTTGTATTATGACTGAGAAGTAAGCTACCTAGAAAATAGGAAGAATAAATACAACTAAAAAAAAACAGGAGTAAACAGCAAGAAACATGCGGAAACTGAAATAGACAGTGAGTCACAGAAACTCAAAGCCACAGGGGATAGCAGCGGGGTTACAGGTGCCCACCTGCAGGTGCTGGGTGCCTGCCTACAGGTGCTGGGTGCACACCTACAGGTTCTGGGGGCCTGCCTGCAGGTGCTGGGTACCCGCCCGCAGGCTAGGACTTGGTGCTGTGAGGTCTCTGGCTCCCTCCATATTTTCAGCAACTGGGCAGGACAGCAGCCTGAGAGGTGTTTGTAAAGGAAGAATTACCATCCTGACAGCTGGGTGGTCAATTAGCTCCGTGGCGCAGAATAGCCTTTCCCACCCAAACCTCAATGGTGTTAAAACCCCCTCACAATGCCTGAAAGTCCCTTCTTTCTGTTTCCTCCCTTTTGACTTTCCCCTTCTTTCCAAGGAATTACCCATGGTCTTAAGTCCAGTTATGTGGCAGAAAGGTAAGTACAGATAAACAATCTGCCAGCAATGTGCTCAGAAACAATTCTTATTTGGAAAAATATTGGTCATGAAGAAATGAGAGCAGTCAAGATTTAAAAAAAAATTGAACTAGCCAGGTGTGGTGGTGCACACCTTTAATCCCAGCACTCAGGAGGCAGAGGTTCGCCACAAGTTCAAGATCACCCTGAGACTACATAGTGAATTCTAGCTCTGCCTGGGCTAGAGTGAGACCCTACCTTGAAAAATCAAAAAACAAAAAAAATCGAACTAGTTTTAGACTTACAGGAACGTAGCAAAGATCCTACACAGAGTGCCCGTAGGCCCCTTCCTTATTTCCCCCTGATAGTGACATCCTGTGTCTCATTGTATAATTGCCAAAGCTGACGACCCAGCACAGGTGCCTTCCTACTGACTCACCACTGGCTTGATTTGGATTGTTCCAGAATCTCCTTTTCCAGGAGCTGATCCAAGAACCACACTATGCTGAGGAAGTTACATTTGGATAAAACATTAGGAAACTGCTTGGAATAGGAACACAGGCCATTCCAGGCTGCTCTTATGTGCCAGACCCTGCCAGGTGACCTCATTCCTGCACAGCCCTTTGTAGGACAGGGAACATAAACCCATTTGCAGTCGAGTAAACTGAGACTCTCATAACTCTAGAACTGGTCAGCAGCACCATCATGGACACTGTTGTGACAGTCTCTCCCGCCCAGCATGACCTAGGTATCCTGACTTCTTCAGGCTTTCTCCAGGTCAGAGCTGAGGAGATACTGTCAGTGCAGCAGGGCATGGGGTGGCCAAACCAGCCACGGCTGCTGTCTATTGCCAGTGGGCCTTGCTGTGGGTTCAAATCCTGACCCAGCCACCCACCTGCTGCTGCCCTGAGCCTTGCTGTCCCCATTGGAACCATGGACATGATGATGTGTAGCTCTGGAGTGTTGGCAGACTTGAATTAGGGAAGAGACCCATGGGGTGGAGGGTCAGTTCCCACCTGTGCACTGGGGACCCAGGCACAGTGAGTATTGTAGCTATTCATAAGCACACACATAGCATCATGGTAAAATGACAAATTCCCTCAGTCTAAGAGTATCGCTGCCTTTGTCCCTTTGCAGATAGGACAGGGCAGCTGGCCACCTGCTCTTCAGGACTGATGTGACCCAGGTCACTTTTCAGAGCCAGAGCAAACCTGTGCCCATGGAAGCTAGTATTGAGGCCCTGCCTCCCATTCCACACACTCTCCATAGAGATGGCTGTCCAGCCCCAGGCTGTACCAGGCCAGACCCCAAGGCCCCTCCTCACAAGAGAAAACAGTGGGATTCTTAGTCATCATGTGCTCATTTGCCCAAGACCTTAGTTTGGGGGTATTGTCCTTATGAAAGCCACCCCTTAAATGAACCTCTATCTTTGGAGCTCCCTCACACAGCCTGTGGAGAGCGAGTGTTCTGGAAGTCACTGGAAAGTAGGTGGTCTTTACTTCAACTCCTGAAAAGTGTTAATCTAGCAAAAGGTGACATCAAAGAAAAAAATAATAAAGGGAGGGCGAATGAGAAGAAGGAAAGAAGAAAATGAAGGGAGGAGGAAATGAAGGAGAGAGGAAGAGAGGGAAGGAGGAAGGAAAGGGAAGGAAGGAATGCAGAGAAAAGAACTGGGGATGATAATGGGTTCTGGGAGGACAGAGCAAGAGAGAGAAACGGAGACAGACAGAGACATAGAGACAGGGACAGACAGACAGACAGGAAGGCAAATCTGCTGGCTCCTACAGCCATTTGTAAAGTGAGATTCAGCCACAGCCAAGGGCTCGCCAGTGCCTTTCCCGTGCTATCATTTGACACTGAGAACACAGAAGCCGAGCTAAAGTGGCTGAGCTGTAACAGCCCAGCAGACTGAGTCTTGAGTGATGCGTGTGTCAATTACTTGACCCAATATTGCTCAGCAAATATTGGCCATGGAGCCAGACACGCCACAGAGAGAAGGCGTAAGGCGCCTTCCTAACGGTATCGTCTCCGTCCATTTTCACTGAACACCATGAGTTTAACCCATTATTGTCAGGTTCAGGGCCTTTTCTTAACACCTGGACATCTTCCCTGAGCCACAGGGGTTTTCCTAAGCCCTATTAATCATTTCCTTCACTGAAAAGCTCCCTGAAAACCTTGACAGAATGCCTGGCTTGTTCTAACTATAGCCAGAAAACAAACAAAACAGAAGCAATTCCTTCTCCACACCAGCGGATGTTCATATATCAGTGAAGAACCTCTCCTTCAAACAAAACTCCCCACAAGAAATTATGAGTTCATCTGATCCTGCAGGACCTGGGTTTGCAGAAATGCGGCAATGTAATAACATATGTAACAAATGTAATAATTAGACATAATACCTAAAGGCAGAACTTGACCTCATAATAGACAGATTTCAAAGATGACCATAATAATTAGATATAATACCTGAAGACAGAACTTGACCCCATAAAAAGACAGATTTCAAAGGTGACTGTAATAATTAGACATAATACCTGAAGACAGAACTTGACCCCATAATAGACAGATTTCAAAGATGACCGTGGAGATCCCCATTTTGCTGGTTCCTCTCAATTTGAATAGAAATTCCTTGACATTTATAAGCTCCCAGGTGACAGGAGGCGTGCCCAACTGAGTGGTATATTTCTATTGCTCCAATAAATCAATATGAAGGAAGTAGGGACTCTGTTACCACTGCTAATCTGTGGGAACGGGTTAGGTGTGTTTGATTGATTGCTTTATGAACAGCCTGGGTATTGCTCAACGAAGAGGCCCCGACATTGACAACACAGCATCCAACTTCCTTCTAAGTGAGCCTCAGAGACTCTCAAGGACTCCCTGAAAATGGGCTTGATTTTAATCTTGGAAAGTTTGAATGAACATGTGGGGAAGCAGGATGTGGGTTGCTGGACAAATAAGGGACGTGGTGCCAAGGGGAAAGCATGTCTTTGGGCTGGTTTGTCCTGGCAGGCCATCCTCTAGTCGGCCCTTGTGGCCATACTGGAGGCTCTGACAAATAAGGATGGAGTTACTGACCAGAGGGTAGAATGTATTTGCGCCCATACTAGCTTTGTCACCTGGGACTCACACCAATACCATTACCACCTCACCTGGCTTTGATTTCTTGCCCCTGGCATTCACATTGTGTGATGCTCGGGGCTTGGCAAAGCCGCAGCTCCTGCCCTTGACCTCTGCTTACCTTGTCTTCCATCCGTCTCTTTGGATTTATGATGCAAATGTCACCTCACTGTTTTTCAAAAATGCACAGCTATACTTTTTAAAATAAACATCTATTTATTTGAGAGAGTATGGGCATGCCAGGGCCTCTTGCTGCCACAAAAAAATATTCCAGATGCATGTGCCACCTTTTGCATCCCATTTTATGTGGTCACTAGGGACTCCAACCTGGACCAGCAGGCTTTGTAAGCAAGAACCTTCAATCACTGAACCATCTCCTCACTCTTCTTGCCACCCCAACCTACATCAACCAGGTACTCTGATTGTCCTCCACGCTTATAGAGAAGGTTACCTGTCATTTATACTAAGACACTTCCTGTGGTGGGACATGCTACAGCCCGAGGTCAGTCAGACATGATCTCTGGCCTCATTGAGTCTATGGATGAGGGCATCACAGACAACACACAGACACGACTTGCTCCATAGAGTGAAGACCAAGGGGAATAAGCAAGTAGATAAAGAGTTCCTGCTTAGTGGGCTAGCATAGTGGGGGGAAATGCATTATCATGATGACTGCCCTCAGGGATGAGGGTCTCAGGATTGCAGGTTAAGTAACTCCCTCAAATCACAAAGCAGAGACACGGCTTGAACTGAAGTCTGATTCCAAAGCATGCAACCTTCCCACTGGGGCCCAAATCTTTGTCTTTCCCCATTTCTGTTCAGATGGGGAGCCCTGGGCTTAGTCCTCTTCATCAAAGCCCATCAGCAGAATGGGTAGAGAACAACACACTCCAGGCCAGTCCTGCTTGGCACAGACCCTATGAAAGATGCCAAGCAGCCTGTCCCCAGAAGAGGGGAGAGAGAACATTTCAAGGTAACACTGGGCCTAGAGTGATAAGATTGGAGCTGTGTGCTCAGCCCTAGTCAGCTCCCAGCAAAGTGGGAAAATAAAGCAGATGTTTCCCTCCCTCCCACCCCTGGGTCCCAAGGGCCAGCTCTCCTTTCCAAGAATTGGCTTTTCTCCCAAAGCTGTTTGCTGTTTCTTATTGTTGAACTGGGGATTGAACTGAGTGCCTCACGCATGCTAGGCAAGCATTGTACCACTAAACTGTATTCCCCAGCTCTTTTCACTTGTTTTTTAAAGACAGGCTCTCATTAAGTTTCCCAGGCTGGTCTTGAACTCACTCTGTAGTCCAGGCTGGCCTTGAACCTATGATCCTCCTGAGTATCAAGCCTAGCTTTGAAACTGTTTTATAATTGTTTCTTATTAAGGCACAGCAGGTTGATAAAGCCCCACACACTACCTCTCCAGGGGGCTATTGTAACTGAGCGGGGACCCCCAGGGAAGATCCAAGGAGATCCTCATAGGAGGTGGCAGCATCACTCAAGAAGACATCCCTTCAGATCCAACTCAGCCCAGCATATTGGGATCCTCAGAAATCAGCTGCACTAATTATACCCCTCACGTACTAATTGGTAAACCAGGAAACCAACTTGGTCATTGACAATAGGAGTGTATTTTGGCTTCAGAATGAGTCTACTTGAGAGACCAAATTATATACTGATAGTTTGCTTAGGAGCAAAGAATGAGAACAGGGAAACTGAATGGCATCCAAAGGCAACTCTTAGGGAAATAAAGGAGCCTGTCATCGGACCTCCGCCAGCAGTTTTCACATTAAAAGCAGTGTCCTGGGCACCTCCAAGGCTTGCTGTCACAAGTGCCCCTCCAAATCCTAGACAATGGGAGCCCTGAATAGGCCCCATCCAAGCCTGAGCACACACGAGCATGATCACACCGTGATCATTTTGTCTCTTAAGGATTCTCGTCGAATTCCAGTCATAGGCTTTGAGGCCGAGGTTGGTTCAGTTCCTCTAGAAAAACGCTTGTGGTCCAAAGGGGCTAATGATGGGGCAATGTCTGCCAGAAGGGATGCTTATCTTGAGGAGGGCACTCTTCAGTTTCTACCTGTGACTTGGAAGGACTTGAGGGAGGAATGAACAGAACAAAGATGCCACCAGTGCCCAGGACAGTCTAGAGAGACAGAAACCGTGAGCCAGGGGTAGAACATGCTCACTTGAACCTCAAATCTGTCCTTGAGTCAAAAACTTGAATGGTGGGGTGTGTACCAACTACAGGTCCAGTGGACTAGGCTACCTCCAAAAGTAGACAGATCTTGGGCCCTGGCTAAGGAGAATCACTTCCCTCGGAAGGAAACAGACTGTCCCAAGTCACCAACTCAGATCCATTCATTCCCTGTAGTGTCTGGCTCTCAAAGTGTGAGACCCAGACCACCTGCATCCACTGAGACCTTGTACTGCAAAACCCAAGGCTACGGAGTGGGTCCTGGCAATGTGTGTTTCACTGAGCCTTCTAGAGTATTCTGAGCTTTTCCTGGAGAAAGTTGGCACCACAAGGAACCATGTCTGCATGCCAGACTTCTCTGCATCCAGGGCTACACGGGTAAGTGAGGCATGACCCTGAACACCAGGGACCATGCCAGTCAGTGACCATGGGAAGGAGACCTCACAGATAACAGTAGTTATTATGGGATTTGACGTCAGGGAAGCAGGAACAAGGGAGACACAAGAGCCCTGAATGATGCCCAGGTGTGCTTTCAGTCATGGCCACCAACTAAAGGAGCCACCACATGTGACAGGGAAGCTGGGAAAGAAGGCAGCAAGTGTTCTTCTGGCTGCACCCTGCTCTTCTCCTCCTCCCTGTCTGAATGGTCCATCTAGTCTGTAGTTTCAGGAACACTTGACACACCATGGACCCTCCATCTCTCTCCCAACCCTATTGCCACTGCCTCTGTGACTGATGGCCACCCCCCACCTCATGCAACCTGCCCTGGAGATCTGACCTCAAATTGGGGGGGGGGGGGAATCACAGGACAAGATTTTGATGAAACACTAAGAAGCAGCTGCCAAGGATTCCACACCCACTCAAGTGTCAGGTCTTCTGGGAAAGTGCACAAAACTGTACCTGGTGTTTCCAGAACCTTGGGGTGTGGAAGGCAGAAAGAGAAAGACGGTAGATTTAGTAGAAGAAGACAAGGAGTAGGCTAGGAGGAAGGGAGCTGGTGAGCAGGGGTTACCATTACATGAGGTGTGGTCTTCACCAGCCATATGTTAGGACCAGGGAAGGTGAAGGTGAGGGCCTGAGAGATGGGCACTTACCCAGAAGGCTGTGGGTCCTAGAAGGAGGTGAGGCCGGGGTGTAGCCATGAAAGGCTGAGAGACCAAGGTAGGAGAAAGGTAAGGGGAGGTTTGGAGAAATGAGAAGCCCCTCAGAGTCAGGCACCAGGAAGACTTGATCCTTTTACATTGAATTTCATGAACCTGCACATTTTCAAATAAATTTCACTTCTGAGACAAACATAAGGATGCTTTTTTATTTGGTAAATAAAGCGATTTTTTAAAGTTCATATTTATCACCACCATATCATAAATGAATGGACATTTAAACAACATGACCCAAGTTCAAAGTCAAGGCCCAGACTGATGGAGTGTCATGTTCTGGTTTTATCCTGGACAGGTGTGTCATCCTCTGTGAGCAAGTGTGGGTGAGTGACATAGGTCAATGGGGCATTTCCAGCTCTGAAGGTCTACAGCCCAGCCCAGAGTCAGTCTCTGCCTAATCTGTCCTGGCCTGCACCCCTTCCTTCAGCCATTCCATACTCATTCCAATGTGTCTGTCTCGTGAAAACTGAGTGTGGTGGCAGCCTGAGTGCTCCAGGCCAGCTGGATCCCTAGTCCCCGCCAGGGCTGCCACCACACTCAGTTTTCACGAGAGAGGTCCAAGAGGTCCCTCCTCCTGTGCTGCTGAAAGGCTGAGGTTGGAATGACCATGTGGTCATCTCCCTCATGACGTTCCCAGTGCATGCCTGGCCCCTGATCACTGTACTGACTTCAAGCAGGCTGACCTTCCTTCTCCAGGAGGTCTAGACGAATGCTCTAACCACCTCCCATTCTCACATTGGATGAGGAGCTTGGAAGCCATGGGGACCAGAAGCAGGAAACAGTGTGACAACTGGTAGGAGGGTCACTGAGGTCGATGAGGCTATGGCTGCCCTGGGCAAGAGGGAAGGCATGAAGGAGCCAAGTTCTGAGCTTGCTGGGGCTCAACAGGGTGCTGCCAGGTTCCACCCAAGCCGTGTTCTCAGTGTTGCTGCAGAATTCACCTGCACAAGCCTGAGAATGGAGGCAATTCTCCAGACCACTAGCAGAATGGGCCACACTGAGCCACCCAAAGGTCCCCAGAACCCAAGAGGAAAGCCTTAAAAAAGAGGGGCCAGAATCCAGGCATGTGTGCGTGTGCCTGTAATCCCAGGACCAGGGAGGGGAGACGGGGTCAGCTAGTCTAACTGGAAAATGGAGAGCTCCAGTTTCAGTGAGAGATTCTGTCTCAGGAGAATAAGACAGAAGAGGGACAGAGGAGGATGAGGTCACCCTCCTCTGTCTCCACGTGCATACACACAGGGTGTATACATCTGCGCACACACACATACATATACATACCACACATGCACATTTACACCACATACTACATATATATACAGAGAAGAAAGAGAGGGAGGGAGAGAGAGAGAGAAATGCCTAGAATTGGGACTCAGTTTGGTAGAGTGCTTGCCTAGTATGCATAATGTTCTGGGTCCCAACCCAAGCACCACATAAAACCAGGTGTGATAGCAAATGCCTTCAATCCCAGCACTGGGCAGGTGGAAATGACCTCAAGGTCATCCTTGACTACACAGCAAGTTCAAGGCCAGCCTGGGATACAAGAACCCTGAGAGAGAGAGAGAGACTGAAAAGATTACACAGTGGTTAAGTGCACTTCCTACACCAGCATGAGGGCCCCGAGGGGCCTGAAGCTACCTAAGTCCAAATCTCCAGATGCCACATAAACAGCTGGGCATGACCACGTAGCAAAAGAGACTCTGCACCCAGATGTTCTACTCCAGCCTCCCTAGGTGAGCGGCGTCCTAGGCAAGCCAGAGTACTATGGGGTGCCACAAAGGCACATACAAGTGCATACAACACACACACACACACACACACACACACAGCATTATAAAACATTTTTAAGCAACAACAAGAAAATAGGGACCAACGATCTGTTGCTCACACTGCCACAGAGCCCACCATTTTCCCAGGTATGAGACCCCATGGACCCCATCCTCTGCTTCAGAAAGCTCGTTCACGCAGAGTTTAAGGGCTCAGGTCCACTGATTGTTCACCAAAACTACTAAGTCGCCCTTTGTCGTGGGCTTGGCAGGTGGTGTTGCAAACCACAACAAACACTGTCACTCTGTGGAACTTGGAACAAAAGAGGGATTTTCAATGTGTACAGGGCAATGATAAGTACTTAACACTCAGCCAAAACTGAGAAAATAACAGTGCCATCAAGCTAAAGGGCAACAGGGCCATAATGGGGTTCTTATGTGTGGGCAATGAAGGGGCAAACCGCGGAGGAGAGCCTTCACCAAGCTCGCTGACACAGGCCAGTTCCTTGAGTGGGGACATTTCATTTCTGCTTCCTCCTTCCTCATTACAGGACCAGGCCATGGAGAGCCAGTGCCTCTGTGTGTGTGTGTGTGTGTGTGTGTGTGTGTGTGTGTGTGTGTGTGTGTGTGTGTATGACTGGCATGTGCATACGTATGGTGTGTACATGTGCATATTGAGGGCGCATAGGTGTCCGGTAGATGTCACAGGTGTGTCTATTTTATGCAACTGTGTGAATGTGAGTGTGTGTGTCTGTGTGTTGGGGGGACACATGTTCATTTGGGTGTGGTCATGTGTATTCACATGTGTATTATGTGCATATAGATAGTAACCCACATGAGATGCATAAGAAACACAGGCCCATCTTAGCAGATGAAGTTGGACAATCGTGTTTTTCTGTTGCTTTAAAGGCAACCTTGTTGGTGATTTGTATGGAGCTGTGTCTGTCCCCAGGGGACAGCCAGCACAGAACAGGCCACTCTTTCCCATGGTGCCCTCCACTACCATTGAGGTCACCCCTAAGATGGGCAACCCGGGCTCTACCAAAGGGTTCTAGCTTGAGAGGTTCCAGTGTCCAGCTCCATCCTGGGAGCTACTGAAGGGTTCTAGCTTGAAGAGTGTGAGTGTCCAGCTCCATCCTGAGCAACACAGGCCAGAGCTACAAGAGGCTTTGAGGCCTCTTTCATTTAACTAGATGAGACCCACGTAGAGTCCTCCCCCGTCCATCATGGCCCCACACAGAAAGTTGATTTTTCCTCTGCTCACTCCATGATGGCTTTGTACAGGGCAGCCTGCCTTCTCTCTACACCTTCCTTCCAGCTGTCATACCATGTGGGCTGCTTCCTAAGCCTGTATGTATCCACCTCAGGTCCCCTTGGGGACAGACACAGGTCTTGAGGTCTCACTCTAGCTCAGTCTGACCTGGAATTCCTTATGTAGCCTCAGGCTGGCCTCAAACTCATGGCAATCCTCCTACCTCTGCATCCTGAATACTGGGATTAAAGGCATGCATCACCATACCTGGCTTAGCTTTAAAAAAAACATTTTTATTGACAATTATTATAATGTATGTCATGTATTTTGATCACAAACCCCTCCCGTTACCTTCTCTTGTCCCCTTTTAAATTTTCCCATTCCACTGAACCCCTTCTTTCCAACTAGTATCTCTTCCAGTTTGATGCCAGCTGAGGCAAGACCTTGACCTGGCCTGGCATGCTGGCTTCTATCAACACCTTACAGATGAAGAAAGTGAGGCCCAAAGAGAGAAGGGGACTTTTCCCAGAGCCAAGGTTAATGAATGAGGACAGTGCCATGGGCTCGGGGCCTGGGCCATGACTGCCTGACACAAGTCCTGTCCATCTCTGGGTTGCTCGCTGCTCCTCTCGGCTGACACTCCCTCCTGGGATGTGGCTTGTTGACTCTCTGTTTTCACCCCGCTTGCTCCAAAACACTTTGACGTCATTTTCAAAACCGCATACTTGTGATTGCAAAGAGCAGAGCGCTGAGAAAGATCATGTAGACCAGGAAGCAAAAGTCAGGGCAACAAGACACAGCACAAAGCCTTCCTCTAGAGGTTCTTAGCTTTGGGAGATAACTGGAATTATGACTATAAGCTTCCTAGCAGCCAAAGCAAAAAAGAAAGCAAGATATCTATTCAAAAGATTGAAAGATTGAACCCACCTCTTAATTCTTACTTTCCCTGTTCCCAAGGCTTGAAAAACAACATGGTCTCATGAAGGCTCATCAGGGCAGAGGACTGTGGCTTGCAATGCGCCCACATAAAATATTCTGAATTTTCTTGACTATAGCATGCCACGGGACATGTAACGCAGTGAGAGAGGAAAGACATGGCATCTGGGGAGAGCATCTCATCTCACCTTTGGTTGGAGAAGCTTTTTTAAAAAATATTTTATTTATTCTTTTTTTATTCAATATTTATTCATTCATCAAGCAGAGAGAGAGAGAGAGAGAGAGAGAGAGAGAGAGAACACCAGGGCCACCACCTTGTGGGTCTGGCTTATGTGGGTCCTGGGGAATTGAACCCAGGGCCTTAGGCACTGAAGGCAAGTGCCTTAACCGCTGAGCCATCTCTCCAGCCCTGGAGAAGCTTTTTTGCTTGCAGTTGGCAAAGACTACTGGGGAGACTTGAGACTTGTCAGAATGCTGAAACTAAATGACTGCAGAGAGCTCAGTGCTAAATAATAGATTCATATCCCCGCCTCAAAGGCTCAAAGAACAATTCAGAAGAGGAGACAGAGGACGGGCAGAGTGCCGTGGACCTTTGTCTTCCAGACATGGCATAGCCGTTACATTCATAACCAAACTGGCTGTAAGTCCCGCACAATATGGGTCCCATCAACATTCTGTCAGGAATGATGGAAAAGGGCAAAAAGGAAAAAAAATGACATCAAACTGGAAGAGATACTAGTTGGAAAGAAGGGGTTCAGTGGAATGGGAAGATTTAAAAGAGGACAAGAGAAGGTAACAGGAGGGGGTTGTAATCAAAATACATTACATACATTATAATAATTGTCAATAAAAATGTTTTTAAAATGCTGAGCCAGGTATGGCAGCTCACGCCTTTAATCCCAGTACTCCAGAGGCAGAGATAGGAGGATTGCCATGAGTTCAAGGCCAGCCTGAGACTACATAGTGAATTCCAGGTCAGCCTGGGCTAGAGCAAGACCCTACCTCAAATAAAAAAAAATCACTTCACTTATAAGTCCAAATTTTAGATTTTAAAAAGTAGAACAAAACCGATATCTCTTAGAACCAACTGGTGAAATTTCTTGGCAAGAGCTGTCTGCTCCTGTTTCTTCCCAGAAATGAGAGTCTACCTGATCAATAGGAGGAAATGGAGCTCTCAAGGTCGCATGCCTTCCCCAGACCCTGGCTTAAATCACCTCACTCCACCTGTTCTCTCTTGAAGGCTTTTGATATTTTATCACCTTGATTAAGCTCTGCCTTTCTCAGACTAACAGTAAAGAAAGCCAGTGATCAAGCAGAGATAAGACAGTGGCCCAGAGAACCAGATATTTCTACCCTGACTTCCTGATAGAACCAGCATCTATTTTCCTTCCCTGTACCTGAGGCTCAAAGGTTAAGAGGATTTCTGCAGCACTCAGTGAGACAAGAACTCCCTCCTCTAAGTCTTACAGGGTGGGGACCTCCAGAGTTGGCTTTGTTCCCCTAGAGTGCTCAAAGTGGTGTCAGATGAACAAGATTTCTCAGAACCAACCAAACGAAGCTCAGAGAGCACTGAGCTGCTCTGGATGGTTAGGATAACCAGGGGACTACCTGGGCCTCACATTTCACCATTCTGAAATTTTAACCTTTCCGTAAGGAAAGCCTGGAGATGTCTTTGCTTAGTAAGTGATTTAAATGTCTAGATTTATTGTTGTTTGGAGTGCTGGGATCAAACCCACAACCCTACACATGGTAGGCAATGGCTGAACTCCACCTTTAGCCACAAGTTGGTCAGATGAACACAATTCCCAGGTGATTTCCATGCATAGTCAGGTGTGCAACCTGTGGTACAGACCCTGAGCATGCCCACCTTAGTTGTAAACCCAGACAGAAATCCAGGTTACCATGGCAGCCAATACCTTTGAAATGACAGTAGCCTCACCTTATCCATGGTCTTGTGTTTTCTTTTTCTCAAGGACTTAGGTTAAGTCCAAAATACTAATTCCACAAATAAGGTATTACTAAGTATTCTATT
Source organism: Zapus hudsonius (assembly GCA_004024765.1). Lineage (NCBI taxonomy): Eukaryota > Metazoa > Chordata > Mammalia > Rodentia > Dipodidae > Zapus > Zapus hudsonius. The sequence goes on from PVHP010023063.1 coordinate 22,937, forward strand.
TCATAGGTTTCAGGATAGCATGATGCCACGTAGCTCTGGATCGCTCCATCCTGCCTCAGATATGAACCCCTCCCCCATCATCCTGCATATCCATACCGTGGGTGGCATCTTCCCATTGGTCACTTAGTAGCAGGCAGAGGGTGTGACAGTGATGTATTTAAGTGACTTTTATACAGCAGCTAATGCTACAGTGCCAAACCTGTCACCATCTCATCCATCCCATCACATAACCATGTCACACCAGCAGAGAAAAAGGTTAAATGTGCTGTAATATTTAGAGAGAGATCTCATGCAGTCACGTAACTTATAGCATACTATTATAATTGTTGTAATAGTATATAATCTTGTAATTGTATATAATCTTGGGCTATATTCTTTTTTGGTTGCTGTTAATCTCATACTGTGCCTAATTTATAAATTAAGAGTTATCCTGAATGTTTATGTAAAGGATTTGGTACTCTCTGTGGTATCTGATATCCACTGAGAGGGGGCTTTGAACAGACGTACTCCTTCCCCCCCCCCATGAATAATCAGAACTACTAAATAGAAAGTTCTGGCTATGAGGCAATGGTCTTATCTAGATCATGGTGAACTCTGGCTTTAAGTCAGTGGAAAAGGAGGAGCCCTGGAGCCCCAGGTATTTGTGGTGGGGGGGGGGGATGGAAATGAACTGCTCCACCATACTCAGATAGAAGAAATGCCCCAAAAGTTTTCCAAGTCAAATCAAACCTTGCCTCTGGCTTCCCATTCCCCAATATTGCTGCAAAGATAGTACCCATCATTCCTTGGTGTCCTCCTGTCTCACATCAGACTCTCAGGGTTCTGGGGTATGTCCCCCACCTGGTGACCCCATAAGTGACTAATCCTGGTCCTCCTCATTCAACCTACCACTGTAGATTTGTCTGAGCAGAACATGCTGGTTGGACCTGCTTCCCTTCTAGGGTATGGGTCCTCCAGTGCATGACTCTATAGTCCAAATCACCCCACTTTGTGACCCGGCCATTACTGGCCCCCAGGCTACCACCCCCCACACTCCATGATTTAAAGTGATCATAGCTGCCTGATGAACCACCAGCCCAAGTTTTCTTCTTGGGTCAGGAAATATACTGCCACTGACAAAAATGTGTGAGACAAAAAAAAAAAAAAAAAAGAACAGAATTTGTGTTTTGATTTTTACCATTAATTATATCTTTTAGTGATCAATTATACTAACAAAGTTCTAAAAGAAGAATATGACTTTAAATATATTACTAAATTCTCTATGAGCGGATTACCCTGTCAAAGCACCTATGTATCCCAAAGGGTTCTTGGGCCATAAACTTTCCATGGAGAGGTGTTTCTTTACTCAACAGAATTTCTGAGACGTCATGAGCAGCACCATGTGAATTAACCCTTATTCATAAGAGAAAGAGGGAAGTTAGGCCATTGAAGCAATCCTTCTGGACCCCACCATGTTCATTGAAAAATCTGTTTCTAGTTATTCATAGCTGAATGTGGTCAATCTTGCTTTTTTGGACGGTATGGATGGGAAAGGGGGGAAGGATTTCACTTTAGCCCAGGCAGCCTGGAATTCACTATGTAGTCTTAGGCTGGGCTGGGCTGGGCTGGAACACACAGCGATCCTGCTGGGATTGAAGTTAAAAGTGTGCACTGCCATACCTGGCTCAGTCTTGCTTCTTAAGCATCAGCTTGATCACAGAAAAGTTTAAACTATTTTTCCCATTTTAGCTTGGAAAATGGGTAATAAAATGGCATGTGGGGTTGGCGAAATGGCTCAGCGGGGAAAGCACTTTCTGCTCAAGCTGGAGTCCTCGAGTTAGAGTCCCCATACTCCACATAAACTGTAGACAGAAAATTCCTGAAGCTTGGAGGTTCTTGGTGAGCTCAGCAAATAGCAACAGCAGAGTGTGTATCCAGAGAGAGACCCTGCCTCAAAATGAGGACTGATCAGAAACTTATCCTCTGATCTTCATACACCATAGCACACATGTGCACACACACACACACACACACATTTAAATACATAATAAAGGTACATTAATTGCCTTTGAAGTCAAAGAGCAAGAGCACCCAGCCTTTAACCACAGGATGCCCTGGCTCCTTCAGCAGATTTTCAAAACCCCTTCATCTCTCTGGTTGGAAACTGACTCACTTCAAGCTAGGAGTCCCCTTGGGTCACAGGATCCTAGAAGTAGCAAGAAGAAGTGAACTCTCCAGGTCTCCTCATCTTACAGATGAGAAGCCAAGGCCTCCGAGAGGGAAAGCTACGTGCCTGAAGTCAAATGAGTGGGTTTAGTTCTTCCCACCTCCCCCTTCATCTCCCTGCCTCTGAAGTGCTGAACCCATGGTGGGGCTGCTGGTCACTCCAAGGAGAAAGCCCATGGCGGGGGGGGGGGGGGGGCTCAGTTTCTTCTTTATACCAAGTTCATGAGTGGTGTCTGTGATGGGGAGCCATGAAGGACCACCTCTGAGCTACACAAGAGGTAGCAGCAGGTGTCTGTGTTCCAGAAGGAGGGTTGGATAAACTGCTTAACCACTCCCCAGAAACCCTGGCACAAGGGGCAGGTTATCTTAGTTCTCATTATGGGGAATGACTGTGGCCAGGCTGCTGGGGAATGGGGGCAGCTTCCTGTTTCTGGTGCCAATGCCAATTGCTCAACTCCCCTCCTTTATCCACGGCCCCATATCACAGTCAGTAGCCACAGCTTATTATTCCAGGCAAGGTCTGCACCGTGTCCACCCTTCTTCCTGGTCCATCTCCTCTCTTTCTTCTGGACATGCTTCTGTGGAGCCAAGGAAGATTTCCTCATCTTGCCCTCCAGGGCCTTCTTCCTCTCCCTGTCTTCCCTTCATCCATGTCCAGCTGCCTTCTCTCAGAGTGTAGGCTCAGTGCTGCTGAGGAACCTGAGGCATCTTGGCCTGAGGCCTGCCTGCTCCACCCACACCTGTGTGTCTCCATTCTAATTACTTTCCTTTTGGCAGCCAGAGCAATGTTTTTCCCTGATGCCTCTTTCACAGCCTTCGATTGTCATGCACACACTGCTTTTCTTTCCCTCTAGGACATGCCAAAATGTTGCAGCCACCTGTCATCATGAGCTGTGTTGTAACACCTAAACATTAGGATGTGCAATTAGATGCTCTCTGTTAGTGAACTTGGCACATGCGGGCCAGACTGTCTTCATCTCAGCATGCATCTCAGAACAAGAAGGGACTCGTTAACTTATCCACTCCTCGGTGTTCTGCTTTAAATATCAGGCTGGAGAGATGGCTCAGCAGGTAAAGTGCTAGCCACAGAAGCATGAGGATCTGAGTTCAGGTTCCCAGAATCCATGTGAAATGCTGGGTATGATGACACACATCTGTACTCCCAGCACTGGGGAGGCAAAGACCAGAGGGTGTCTGGGGTTGATTGACTAGCTAATCTATCCCAATTGGTGAGCTGTGAGTTTAATGAGAGACTGTCTCAAAAAGTAACATGGAGAAAGATCAAGTAAGATACCCAATACTGCGCACACACACACACACACACACACACACACACACCTGCACACAATTATGTACTGACACATTCATACCACCCCCTCCTGACGTACACCTCTTGAAGCCAACCTAGACGGTAAAGCCCACCTCTTCTGAAATAGTCAAAACATAAGGTTCTAAATCTGGTTTATGTCACTTAGCATAATGTCAGTTCCATTCATGCTGTGACAACTGCCAGGACTGTCCTCTTTTATAAAGCCAAATTCAATTCTACTGCAGAGAGATAAGTAGATATACAGATATCAATATCTATAGCTATATACAAACCAGATTTCTTTATCCTTTTGTCCACTAGTGGCCACCTAGCCTGTTGCTTGCAGTGAACATGAGAGTGCATGTCTTTGACCTTGGAGGTGACTTCATATCCTTCAGGTCTGAGCCCCACAGAGAGGCTGCTGGTGTGTGATGGCTCCATCCTGCTGCTTTAAGAGTCTATATCTGCTTTCCATCATGGCTACACCAGTCTGCATTCCTGAGTGGATCAGAGTCTCCTTTCTCTAGTAACATAAATTGTCTTCTGTCTTTTGGAGAAGCCAGACAGGTAAGAAAATGGTGCATAATTTCACTTACATTAGAATAGAAAAGAGAAGAAGAGGTTAGATACACTGAGATGAGAAGGAATAGTTGGTACCCGGGCAGGTTGGGGGAGGAGAGGGAGCCAAGAGATGTAAGCCAAAGGAAATAAAGCAGACGTGTAGGAGGAACAAGCGTAGAGAGCTAATGAATGACACCTAGAAAGAAGGTAATTCCACTGTGCATTGTAACATGGTGGCTCATGCCTTTGATCCCAGCACTCAGGAGGCCAAGGTGGGAGAATCTCTGTGAGTTCCAGGCCAGCCTGGGACTACAAAGTGAGTGCCAGAAGCCAAGCTGGGCTAGAGTAACACCCTACCTCAAAAATAAATGAATAAATAAAAATAAAGTAACCATGAGATGATAGGTGTAATCATCTACTTCACCCTGAAATCATTTTATTCCATATGAAAATATTGTAAACTTCTAATGTACACAGTAAAATGTATATATACCAAAGAAAAATGCCAATGGGTTCCTTGACACTTACTCATCCCTTTTTCACAACAGACGAAAACCATAATGTACCAGAATGAAAGTTGTTAAACACTGCCCAGAAAGAGTAACACAGTAACACCCATCTCTCTTTGTCCTCACAGTGCTAGGACTCTGTCTCTCAGGGCTCTGGCATTCTCTCTCTCTCTCTCTCTCTCTCTCTCTCTCTCTCTCTCTCTCTCTCTCTCTCTCT
>PVHP010023064.1:0-27777 GCA_004024765.1 Zapus hudsonius
GAAATAAAGTGATACCGAAAGAGAAGTGATACAAGCATAAAACTCAAAACAACACTGTCACCCATAGTAAGCAGCTGTGAACAAGCACGAGTGTGAGATGTGAAATATGTTGAGGGCTCTTCACACTACTTGTGAGAGTATATCCAGACCTTTAAAATACATTGTTTGACCAAACAAATCAACTCAAGGGAACTTCTGCTAAAATGTGTTTTTCAAATGACAGTATTTCAACACCCATAAAGATGTCCTGACCAGTGTGTAGATGCAATTTATTTTTCAAGATGATGGAAATAATTTACCCCAGAGACACGATGTCTTGGAATTCATCCAGCCATATAGCCATATACAAGTTATACTCCAAGTAAATACAAGGGGCTCCAAACAAATGCACAATAGATACTGATTCCTATCCAATTTTATGATTAAACGTGTGTGACCAAGGGCTCCCAGGGGACAGGAGGGTGCAGTCCTGTAGCTGTGTCTCTAGTGCCATAGCTTCCGGTGACCCATGGCTGCTGAGCACTGGCGATGTGCTTAGTGCAACAAGATCTTACATTTCAAATATTTAATTTAAATTAAGGAACCACAATTCTAGGTTGGATAATGCTGATTTAGACCACTGTGCCTAGGGGGAATGCTGATTACAGGTTTTCCCAAGTTCCTTTATTCTTTTCTGCATTTTAAAAATGAGGTTTATGAGAGCAGTATTATAGAGGCTTCATTTTGAAGACACCCTGTCTGGTGGACTTTGTGACTGTCAAAACCATGATCTCTACATCTTTCCTAAAGCTTTTAATGATATCGAAACAGCCCATACATTTCCTTCAAATTACCATTTTGATAAGTTATTTGACTATGTCTCTTGAATCAAGTTTGTATTTTTAAAGGACAGAAAATAGATTTTTTTAAAATAATAACCATGATAGCAGCCAGCGTGTATGAAGGCTTGTTAGTTTGCATGGTGTTACTTTACATATATTAATTATTGATTCCTTTCTGGGTCTATAATGTGTTTGAAGATGGCCAACAGGCCTGCCACGGCTCAGGGAACATGGTGGAAGAGGGGAATCAAAATATTGTAAGAGCCACAGAGTGTGTAGGAATGCCCTGAGGCATGATTCCCACCCCACCCCACCCCACTGAGACTGAAACTTTCATGACCCCACAGTGAGTGTTATAACACCACTGAGGAGGACCCCCCGGTAATGGGAACAGGGGTAAAGGAGCAAAAGAATATAACTGCTATATATAACATAAAATTTAAAAAAAAAAAATAGGTACTGTGATTTTTGTCTGCGTGGCAGATGAAGAAACTGAAGTAAGTTAGGAAGAAAACATTTCCTTTCTTGCCTAGGAATACTCAGGTGGAGCAAAGAGGCAGAAAGGGAGAGGGTCTGCCTGTCACTTAGCCCTCAGCACAGTTGTTCTTTCCAACTGTGTGAAAGGGATAGACCAGTGGATTGTTAGTTTGGACAGGGTTATGTTTTGACCAGTGTGGAGCTCATGCTGCTGAAATGAACCTCCAAACCAGGCACAGTTTATGGGAGGAAAGGATTTATTGAAGCTACAGATCAGGGGAAGTTCCATAAATAGGAAAGAAGCTAGCCCCCTTTCACAGGTCCAAGCAGAAAGAAACCTATCACCAACAAACCACACACACACACACACACAGAGACACACACACACACACAGACACACACACGCACACACCAGCAAACAGTAGTGAGCTCCTCAGAGCTCAGACTGCTCTTTGCATGTCTATGGCTGGAATTCCAGATCCATCCCCAGAAACCCCTTAGTGCTGTAGCCTAGGATCCACCCAAGGTGACACCTCCTCCAGCCAGGAGGCAGGAGACATATTACAAGCTTTAATAAATTCAAAGCTATTTGGGGACATCCATTCAAACTACCATCGACAGTGGGGAAAGGAATCCAGCTCAGGTGTGTTGGGATTAGAATGTTGTCCACGGAAGTTACATTGGGCAAGAAGAACAGTAAGAACAGAGAACTGAGGAAGGCTGCGTGTGGTGGGGTGGCGGCTGCAAAAGCTGGATCAGTTGTGATACAGAATGAATAAGCAAGGCACACAGCAGGCTGGGAAATGGGGCCTCTGCAGTTGGGGGCAGTATTTGCTTCTTTGTCCAGTTGACATCAGTGTGTAGAGATGAGACTGTGGCTAATGTAAGTGTGACAGGTCAGGGTGACTGGGACCCAAAGGTAATCAGGAGTGTCCTTGGACTTGGACTTTCAGGCTGTGGTGTGGGGCTTGGGCTTCTTTCTCACTTGAACCTTTTTTTCCTCATGTCTTTCCTCCTTTCCCTTGCTGGGCTGGCCAGCACAGATTTTATAGAGATGTGGACAAGAACCTCCCCCATGTGCCCTCTCCTCACTAGTGGCTGGAGGGCTCTGTAACTTCTCATTTCTTTTTGAATAAAGTCTCCCACTATACTTTATAAATTTAATTCTTTAATTGTATAGAACAAGAATCTGGGTACTGTTAAGTTTTAAGGTGCATTGGAATCAGCTAGAAACCGCAACTTGCTGAGAATCCCAGTTCTGTTACCTAAGGACTGAGGGGAAGGCCGCATAAGGGTTAAGGAGTGAATGAACAGGGCTTAGAAGTATGTTCAAAATTGCCAGGAGTTATGACAGAAGTCCTTTAGGAAAGAGTGATGAACATAGAGCCACAGGAAAAAGGTTATGCCACCTTGATCACCATGTTCTGTTGTCCGCTGTGACACGGGTGTGGTACCCAGAAAGGACAGTCCCTACACTGTGTGTGTGTGTGTGTGTGTGTGTGTGTGTGTGTGTGTGTGTGTGTGTGGCTACTCAATAGTGTGGAGTTGGCAATTGTGCCAGGGGGACTGACTGCATCCTGTGAGCCCCTAACATGGGTGACAACCTGATGCTTCATGGAAGACAACGTGGTCCATGTGACATGGTAGAATTTATAACAAGAGTCTCAAGAGCACAGCCTATACTTGCCCTATCTGGCATGGGTACACCTGAGTGGGTGGCCCCATTTCCAAGGATGGGGACTTCTGATGGAGATTCAAGAGATGGGGCGGCTGATGGATGTAGAGAGGACCAGATGTGTAGCGGGAAGTTGCTTGAAGTGAAAGTGTGGGTTAACAAGAGCTGCCCACTTAGACCATGCTCTCAGAGAGGAATCAGCTGAAAGGAATTCATCCATGCAACATGGACTTATGGAACTGTTCAAGGAACAATCATGAAAAGATACCAGGAGTCAAGTATGGTGGCATGTGTCTTTAATCCAGGCACTTGGGAGGCAGAGGCAGGAGGATCGCTGTGAGTTCCAGGCCAGCCTGAGACTACATAGTGAATTCCAGGTCAGCCTGGGCTAGAGCGAGACCCTATCTCTAATTAATTAATTAATTAAATTTAAAAATCCAAATCCAGCAACTAGCACAGGAGGAAACGCCTGTATCTCTCCTCTTCCTTCCTACCTCATTTTCAGTAGAATAAAAAGCCATCTGCGGGGGAAATACTGTGCCATCAGACGGGACCTCATGTCACATCCATGCAGAATTGCAGAGCTCAGAGGAAAGGGGAACTCTGAACCACATAAGAGCTTGAAGTAGTAATGCAAATAGGAATGAATTTTAATAATCTGAAAAGCACTGTTAGATAATTGGCCAAAATGTGGTGTAAGGAGCTACTTCCTAGGGGAAAGGGGGAATATTAGGTAGTCATTTTTGGAAAGCTGTAGATGAGCCGATGTGATGACCCCACTGCATATTTACGGACTGAATGAATCAAGTGCTCCAACCATGGGTTATTGTTTGTTTAAGGTATGAGGTGGTTTTTTTAAAAAATATATATTTATTGTCCATAATGAGTTGTATTATTTAGTGGGCAAACCATGAGTTGTTATCCCGAATTCCTGAATTCCCCCCTTCCCCATCCCTGATCAGTTGGTTATCCTCCTCCGTGGGCTGTCTGTATTAGTCCTTGTGGCAAGGGATCCTGGATCCTGTTTTAGGGAAATACAGGGTGGCTGTGTCCTGATAAGGTCAATTAAAAGCTACTCATTAAAAATGTGTTAGGGAGTAATTGTGCTACAAAAATCTAATGGCCCCCCAAAATCTTTTCATTTGGAACCCAAGAATCTTTACGCAAATTCCCCATCTGGGCTGTGAATCACACATTTCCCTTTGGAAAATGCAGACCTCAGTCACACTGTATCACACCGGGCACAGAAATCAGACTGCTTCCTCAGATAGACAGGAATGATGTAAACCGCCAGAGAACTTTCTGAGCAGGTTCATGAGCAAGAACAGGCTTAGAAGGAACTCCCATCAGAGCACCTTAAGTAAGAAGCTGATGACATAGGTATTTTTTTCCATCTTCAGTTTTACAAACACTAGGATAAATAAGGATTGTGAAGTCCCTCCCGTCCAGACTTATTAAAGAATTCTCTGGTAGGGTGGAAGACAGTCTGTGATATTATTCACCTCTTTGTGCAATTGTTTCTTTCTTGCCTCTGTGTAAACATTTGTGGATGGCTCCGATAAGGAAACATTGATGTTTTCCTTTCATGGGGTCTATATGACCAATATCAGTAATAAAAAGATAGAGAGAGGAAGCTTCATTCAGCATTGGTGAGAATAGCATAAGGTGATTCTTTCTCTGTAGCTTGACACCATCTTCATTCTGTGTTGGGAAAGAAAACTGGCTTCAATTTGTCATTCCCAGTTAACCCGCTTTTTGTTTTCTGGTTTTTGTTTGTTTTGTTTTTTCGAGTAGGGTCTGACTCTAGGAATTCACTATGCAGTCTCAGGTGGCCTCAAACTCATGGAGATCCTCCTACCTCTGCTTCCTGAGTGCTGGGATTAGAGGCATGAACCTACCTGATTTTTTAAAAAATATTTATTCATTTGAAAAGAGAGAGACAGAGATGGAGAGAGAGAAGAGAGGGGGGGAGAGTGAGAGGGAGAGAGAGAGAGAACAGGCGCACCAGGTCCTCCTGCCACTGCAAATGAACTCCACCAGCCCACTTTGTGCATCTGGCTTTACTTGGACCCTGGGGAATGAAACCCAGATCATCAGGCTTTGCAAGTAAGTGCCTTTAACGACTGAGCCATCATCTCTCCAGCCCTTAATGTGATTTTTTTGAATGGCCTTTCTTTTTTTTCTGGCAGGAAGCAAAGCAGTTCAGATTATAAGACTAAATTCTATGAAGCTCATAATTGCTATATTTTCGGAATCTACATTGAAGATGCAAAAGACTCTATTACGTGTGCTTTGTGCCAGTGACCGATTGACTTTACACACCATTTCTGGCTTATTTGTATTGGGTTTCTAGCTTTACATTAAATCTAGAGTTCTTTGATGTATTTAAAGTTACCTAATGATGGCATTAAGACTGCTTATACTATAGTTTTGTGTATACAAATATTCAGATTTATGAAATGCTAGACTCTGGCAAATAATAAAACCTTTATAGCAGTTTGGCCAAGTTACTGCAGTATTCTTACTGTGCTGGTTATTTTTAGCAATTATGATACATCGTGCTTTACCATATATATTGATCTAGGAGATATTATATTTGGGTAAATTTGTACACACTTCTGATTATGAGACATGGAATCTTCCAGAAAATTGCAAAGAAAACTATAGAAGCATGTGAGGATTGGTTGGATTGCATGCATTGCAATGTCAGAAGCAACCTTGGTAAATCTCAGTGCGGTTAACACAGGACACATTCGTTTGGCCAAAGTGAAATCATCGTGACTTTTTTTTTTTCTTTTTAAACTTACATTCACATTTTATAACCTGGGTGGTTGATTACCAGGCTAGTTACTTTTTGCAATAAATCTCTTTAATTTTGAGATCATTGTGGATGTACATAGAGTTGAGGGAAATAATAGTGATTGCTTCCTGCTGATGTCAGAGTATCATGATTGCTGAGCGCTTCTGCAAGCCAGGAAGAAAAGAAGGAAGCCTGGTACATCTAAACAGACGTATCTAGTTATGGGACTTCAGGCAACTTGTGCAGTCTTCAGAGCTGTGATTGTGTGTGTGTGTGTGTGTGTGTGTGAATATGAAATGCAAGGTAGCACCCAGGATGATTTTAGTTGTGCAGGGTGTAGCGTACATTGGTCACTCAATAAGCTATGGTTATTAATGATGTCACTTAAATGCTTAAGCGTTGCATTAAGTTGTTATGAAGACCTCGTCTCACATGTGGGAAAGCACAATGGAACATATTATCTTAGTATTCAAGCATTCCAAGTGGAAACTCTTGACGGAAATTGATCATTCCAGACAGAAAGTTGTAACTGCCCATGGAAAACCACAAAATAGATCTGATAGTATTATGACTTATCTTTAACAAATTGTGAAATTTTGAGGTATTTTTCTTTTCTTTGTTTTTTCGAGGTAGGGTCTCGCTCTAGCCCAGGCTGAACTGGAAATCACTATGTAGTCTCAGGGTGTCCTGAAACTCATGTTGGTCCTCCTACCTCTGCCTTCTGGGTGCTGGAATTAAAGGCATGTGCCACCACACCTGGCTTTGTATTTTTTTTAAAATTTATTTTCAAGTAGAGAGAGATAGAGAGAAGAGAGACAGACAGAGAGAATGGGTGCACCAAGGCCTCCAGCTGCTGCAAATGAACTCCAGCTGCCCACGCTATTTTGTGCATCTGGCTTCACATGGTTACTGGAGAATTGAGCCTGGGTCATTATGCATTGTAGGCAAACACTTTAACTGCTGACCCACGTCTCCAGCCCCAAATTTCAAGTTTTATAAAGATAAAGTTCGAAAACCAAGTGTACTCAACAAATACTAATTAAATTAAGTTTTGTTCATGCTTGCCAAGTCCTAGCTCAATGGCCTACCCAACTCAATAGTCTGGTGTTCTGAATGCATATGGGATCAATGCTGATCTGTAACGAGGGAGAGTATATTTTCTTATAGTCAATGTTGTGTTAGGATATTAACCCAACCTTTGAGTTTGTATGAATATTTACACACATGAGGGATGCCAGTCTGAAGGATTAGATGTACAAAGGCAATTTATTAAACACTTAAAATATTTTTTATTATTTATTTGCAAGAGGAAAGAGAGAGAGAGAAAGAAAGAGAGAGAGAGAGAGACAGAGAGAGAGAGAATGGCCATGCCAGGGCCTCTTGCCACTGCACACAAACTACAAATGCATGTGCCATTTTGTATATCTGGCTTTTCATGAATATTGGGGAATCAGACCCAGCTATCAGGCTTTGTAAGTAAGTGCCTTTAACTGCTAAGCCATCTTTCCAGTCCCGCAATGGCTTTTTTAATGAGATATATCTCAAACTTTCATCAGCTTTCTTTTTAAAAAGTGTTATAATATTCAGAGAAAAAGTTTTAAAACAAATGCACAATGGAGATTGAACTATAAATAATAGTTACAACATGGTTAAACAATTGCAGGTTCTTTTCTACTGCAAACCACAAGTCGAGACATAATTTGGTTGCTTGGTCTAGAGTCATGGGTAGACACACTTGACTTGTGAGAGCTTTAGCCCCACAAACCGACAGGACAGGAAGTAATCTTTCGAGATGGTTATATCCTGAGCAAATGAACTAAACTCAAGTGCAAAATGACCACGCTCTTCCCTATAGCAAGGCAAGCATCACCTTATTAAATATTCTTTTGCTTATATTTTATAGGTTCATGGGTGGCTATCTCTTATGTCATTACATCCTACGGTAGTTTAGAACATTGAAAAATATGACAGCATTGCCTAAAAATGTGTAACAGTTCTCAATAAATTTCTAAATCTTATTTCATTCTTATACTGAGTGGTTGGACCTAGAACATAAATATAGCCTTAGAATTTGCTTAAGAACTCAGATGTATTTTGGAATTATAATCTAATGTGTTCATTTTCTTTCACTATCCTTGATCACACATACCTTTCAGATTTTTGAAAGAATTATCTGAAATAGTTACAACAATGGGTTTCATCCTAGAAATGTTGAATCTCTTTAAAGATGTTTTACAAAGTATGTTCAATAGCATTATTTTGTTTATCTCTTATCCTTGAAGAGTATATGCTCAGTATTGTGTCAGGAAGAGAAGGCCAACCTCACCGGCACAGTACTGTAAAACAGACTGAGACATTAGCTCGAGTATGCCTCTCGCTAGAGCTCAAAACTTCTCCTTCCAGATTGAACAGTCTCTCTAGGAAATCTTGAGTTTCCAAGACAGGAAGCAGTCATCTATTCACACTGTGACAATAAATATGATAAGGGAGGGAGTCATGTGTATATGTTTATTAGGTTCAGCCAGGGTCTCTTTTGTTCAGACTAAGCATAGCTCTATGACATGGTCATGACTCTTCACTGTAAAGGCTCTCCCCATTCACAGCATCTAATCTTTGCCAGGTTGTCCTCTCAGCTTGATATGAGTGCTAATAAATCTTTTCCAAACTAGAGCAGGAAAGATAAACTTCTAAATTGAAAGCAAATGTTAGCACCATGGATGTCGCAGTCAGCCACAGGCCACTGGGATGAATCTCCAAACCAGGAACAGTTTATGGGAAGAAAGAATTTATTGAAGCTACAGATTTAGCGGAAGTCCCATAATGGCAAAAGAGGCTGGCCCCCTTTTACAGGTCCAAGCAGAGAGAGAGAGAAAAGCCATCACTCACACCACACACAACAGAACAGCAAACAAACAGGCAGGGGCGAAGGGAGAGAAATTTCCTTCCCCTTTATATAAGCCTTAGGACGGGTTCTTGCAACTCTTTCCCAGAGTTGGCTTCCTGAGTCTCTGGAATTTCCTTCCTGCACTGCCCTCCCAGGAAGGAATATTTTTTCTAGCTTCCCTGAGCTTCCTTATATCCTGCCCTCTACTGAGAGGGTTGCCTTCCTATGAACATCATCAGAGACCCACCCAAGATGACTAAACAGGTCAGGTTGACAACAAAACTTAACCATCACACATGTTAAAAAAGTGAAGCGAGCAGGGTCAATTGTTATGCCATGAATACAGTGACCAGCATTAACTATGCTAGAGTCATTATTCCCCTAACTGAAGGAATGAGCAGTTGTGGTAGACACGCTCCTTGCTGGCTGGCTTGGTCCTCATGCTTAGGTTAGCTTTCCAGGGCTGCCATCAAAAAGAATCACAGAGTGGGGCACTTAACCAACAGGCATCTCTTTTCTTACCATTTTTTTCAGGACAGAAGTCTGATATCATGGCATCAGCAGGATGGGTTACTTGGAGGTCTCTCGTGTCTTTGGGCTGCAGGTCACTGCCTTGTCCCTGGGACTTCACATGGTCTCACCTCTGCAGGCATATGGGTCCCGATTCTCTCTTTTTATATCAATCTCATGGAATTAAAGGCCAACCTGATAGCTCCGTTTTAACTAGATACTTTAAAGATTCTCCTGTTATGGATGCCTACATCTGTAATATTTTCAAGAGCATGTTTATAGTAGGTTTTTTTTTTTTTGCCTTGTTTTGGTTTTTGAGGTAGGGTCTTGCTGTAGCCCAGGCTGACCTAGAGTTCATTCACTATGTAGTCAGTCACAGGGTGGCTTCCAACTCATGGCCATCCTCCTACCTCTGCCTCCTGAGTGCTGGGATTAAAGGGGTGTGTCATCACTTCTGACTTAATTTTTAAATTAATACCTATTCAGTAATTATTTACCTGTTTTCTCCTATTGATGATACCAGCTCTATATCAGACAGATACCAGGTAAAGAACATATCATTACGTATTCATATGCATTAACCTTATTTAGATTTTACATGTGGCTCACTTGTGACAGAATTGCAGAAGCAGAGACACTGAAACTCCTGTTGGTATGTATTTCTGTGTTACAAATGAAGTCAGACAAGGCGGTCACGTTGACACTCGAGCTACAGACATTTCTCATTTGTCCACTTTATTCAGTAGAGTTGTTTGAGAGGCAAAGGCATTTGAAAAGGAAGAATTTGGAATTTTCCTTGCTTATATGTGAAACTGAAATTGATCATTTGAGACACTGTATAGAGTTTTAGGAATTTTATTCCCTGAATTTTATGTCTGAAAGAAAGGTATAATTTTTTTTCTAGTCTCATTTGTGTGTGACTCCTGTGTTGTTGCAACACATAGGAACTGGAACAATCACGTCATTTTATAATCTTTTCAACAATTCATCCTGACCTTTATAATAACTGCCAAGTTGTACAGTCTATTTTTAGACTCTAGCTAAGAATTTGATCGTATTGTACAGTTAATGGCCTCAGAGTCTTCTGTCGTGTCTGTTCTGTGAGTGAAGGTTTTCCAATATTAGCTTGCCTTTCTTTTTTTAAAATATTTTATTTATTCATTTTCAAGCAGAGAGAGAGAGAGAGAGAGAGAGAGAGAGAGAGAGAGAGAGAGAGAGAGAGCACCAGGGTCACCACCTTGTGGGTCTGGCATATGTGGGTCCTGGGGAATTGAACCCGGGGCCTTAAGCACTGGAGGCAAGTGCCCTAACCGCTGAGCCATCTCTCCAGCCCATTTAAAAAAAATATTTTATTTAGCTTGCCTTTCTTAACATTGACTTAGCATCCACTTTCCTTCCTCCTCCTTGGGGCCTGTGGATCAAGCATAGTTAACTGTGATAATGCTCATAGAGGTCTTTTGACTTCCATTCAGAGCTGTATAGATCAAAATTTAAGGACAGAACTCTGTCTTCCCTGCTGGGGTTTGACCTGAAATAATTATACTTCAGTACTATCAATGATATCTTTTCTCATGAATTGTATGGTTGTTGTTGTTTTTTTCAGCTATTTTAAAATAGGATGATCATGATAAACTTAAGCACATTTCTCAATATAAAATCATGAACAAATGCACTATGGACAAATGATTGCAATATACAGCTTATAAGGAAGGGAACTTGGGAAATAGTCATAAAAATATCTAAAAGATACCTTTGTTACTGGGTTGATGGATTTCACTCATGGGACTTTGGAGGTAAAATCATAACGTGAATGCAGTGACATTGTGACTGCAGCCCAACAACCACTCCCTGTACATAAAATCATGTTGTTTCAGCTGAGTAAAACTCATATCATGATGGAAGATATTTAAGATGCGGGGTAAGATGGTAGGTAGGTTTCTTCCATGTAACTCTGTGAATGAGAAGAATCAGAGGGGCAAAGGACAGAAAACACAAAGATGTTAGGACAGCTACCAACGACCACCACCACAGAGAAACAGACAATTGAAGATAGTCCTCAGCTCCAATTCCAGCTTCTCAGGTTGTCAGGGGGAGCTGAGGCCATGCCCACCGCTAGCCCTGGAGGGTACACAATAGGCTGGCAGTCCTAGGTCCTGGACTCTCAAGGCCTTCAGACTAGTGATGGATGTGCTGACACCTATTTTCTGGCTTCTTATAAGAGACTTCTGCATCTAGGTGTGGTCTTGTTCTTCTCACCTGACAAAGACACCATAGCAAATCACAGAGCCTTGGGGTGAGCTACCAAGGAGAGGTGAAGGGTTGGACTTGAACATCCTGAGAAGTTTAGGCAGCAGACTTCTTCTGTGGAGGTCAAGGTGGATGGAAGGTCACCAGATGTGGAGATGGGGGAGACCGTAAGCTGAGGAGCTCTGGAGAGAATGACAGTCCTGATCCCAGAGAAGGCTAACTGCTGGCATCTGAAGCTGCCTACCTGCCGAGTGTCCTTGGCTGCTGGGCAGGTCTGAGAAGCCTCACTCCAGATGTTCCCCAGTGCCCTTTCCATGGAAATGTCCATATTAGAAGATGTGGAACAATCCTTTATATAATTACTCAATTATTTTATTTTTAAAAGAATATTCTTTTTTATTGTCCATAATGAGTTACATTATTTAATGGGCAAACAATGAGTTGTTATCCCCC
This sequence comes from Zapus hudsonius, assembly GCA_004024765.1. Classification (NCBI taxonomy): domain Eukaryota; kingdom Metazoa; phylum Chordata; class Mammalia; order Rodentia; family Dipodidae; genus Zapus; species Zapus hudsonius. Next base: position 11,868 of record PVHP010023064.1, read on the forward strand.
ATTCCTCAATGCCCCTCTTCCCCATCCCCAATCAGCTGGATAGCCTCCTCTGTGGGAAGTCTGGATCAGTCCTTGGGCCTGGGGACCATGGATAGCCTAGGAGTCAGCCCGGTTCTGCTGGCCCTAGTTTGTTGTTACTGAGGGGGGTGGCGATCTGATGTTTTTTCTTCATAGTTTTTGAAAAATGTTTTTATCTATTTATTTGTTTATTTCACACACACATACACAATAAAGAGAAAGAGAGAGGGAGAGAGAGATAGAGATAGAGAGAGAGAGAATAAGAGTATGTATGGGTATACCAGGTCCTCTTACTGCTTCAAATAAACTCCTGAAGATTGTGCCACAATGTGCATCTGGCTTTTATGTGGGTATTAAGGAATCAAACCAGCAATTGCAGGATTTGTTGGCAAGTGACTTTTACCACTACATCATCTTTCCAGTTCCATCTTCCAGATATATTTTTTATTTTTTATTTATTTGAGAGAGAGAAAGAAGCACACCAGGGCCTCCACCCACTGCAAATGAACTCCAGACACATGAGTGACCTTGTGCATCTGGCTTTATGTGGGTGCTGGAGAATAGAACCTGGGTCCTTCTGCTTTGCAGGCAAAACACCTTAACCACTAAGCCATCTCTCCAGCCCTGATCAGATATTTTTATGTCTTACTCTTTTCCTTTTCCTTCTTTCTTTTTTTTTAACTTAATCTTGCTTGTTCTTTTTAACATTTCCATGCCTCTCTTTCATTTAGCTTTTTTTTTCTTATGGTTTTTAGCTTTATATATATTTAAACTCCATTATTTAGTCTACTTACTTTTGCTGCATTTGATTCTGGCTGTTGGTAACATAGCGATCTTTTACTTATTTATTTATTTTTCAGGTAGGGTCTTACTCTAGCCAAGGCTGACCTGGAATTTCCTGTGTATTCCCAGGCTGGCCTGGAACTCATGAGATCCTCCTACCTCTGCCTCCTGAGGGCTGGGATTAAAGGCATGCACCACCACATCCAGTGTAATCTTTGGTTTTATTGTATTTCTATGTCTGGTTTGTTTTGGTATCATTAATATTTGTTGTATCTTCTCCCCTTTGAATGGTATTAGATGTTAAGACATCAAGAGAAAGTTGTTCATTAAGAACACCCTCAAATCAAACAGGAGAGATACATGAGCCAACAAGGAAATACCACAGATGACATAATGGGACAACACAGTTCCCCCAAAGTTCCTTGCGCTTTGGTCACTGAATCCAAAGGTGATGAAGAGGTGGAAATACCAGAAAAAAAAAATTCAAATCTTGGGCTATAGAGATGGCTCAGCAGTTAAGGCACTTTCCTGCAAAACCTAACGACCAGAGTTTGATTCCCCAGTGCCCACACAGAGCCAGGCACACAAAGGGGCATATGTGTGTGGAGTATGTTTCCAGTGGTTAGAGGCCCTCATATACCCATTCACTCTCGTCTGTCTGTCTGTCTGTCTGTCTGCCTGTCTGTCTGTCTGCCTGTCTGTCTGTCTGCCTGCCTCTGTGTCTGTCTTTGCTTGCAAATAAATAAATAAAAATATTTTTAAAAATGCAAATCTCTTTTTAAAATTAGCAATGATGGGCTGGAGAGAAGGTTCAGTGATTAAAAGTGCTTGCTTGCAAAACCTGATGGCCCAGGTTCAATTCCCCAGTACTCACATAAAGCCAGGTACTCAGAGTGACATCTTGTATTTGTTTGCAGTGGCTAGAGTCCCTGGTGTGCCCATTCTCTCTGTCTCTCAAATAAATAAATAAATAAACAAACAAACAAACTATATTGAGAATCCATCACTTTAGTCTGAATGGCTATCATCAACATTTCAATACAATATCAAATTCTGGTGAGAATATAGGGGTAAAGGAAGCCTATACACTAATCTTGGAAGTGTATATTAGTGTATTCCCTGTGCAAATAACTATAGAATTTCATTTTAAAAATCTGGAAATTCAGTAGCAATATGATCCAGTTATACTACTTCTGAGTACCCGAAGGAAAATTTAAAACAGCACTCCCCAGAGATGCCTGTGTTCCCATACTTATTGTACTATTTGCAGTAGTCAAGTGAGGAATTACCAGGTGGATGAATACAGAAAATATGGTTTATGTGTATGATGGAACATTATTCTGCCTTGAAGAACAGAATTATGTAATTGCAAGGCAGTGGACAGAAAAGGAGTTCATTATGCCAAGTAAGGCACATCACTCGGAAACATGAGTATCACATGTTTTATCTTAAATGCAGGATATGGGTTTAGGAAATAAAGCAAGACATGAAAGTGGAAGGTCATCATGTAAGAAGAAAGAGACCAGGATGAGTGAAGGGACAGGAAAAGGTAATGAGGGCAGCATAAATGTGATCTAAGTGTACTGCATACAGGTATGGATATTTCAGATCTATTACTTTGTATGGAAATTGTTTTAAAGTTGTATTCAGAGTAAATTTATTTACTTGGCAAATGTCTGCCCTATCATAGAATTAAAAAGTCCACGACAGCAGGAGTTATGCCTACTCAGCTATCTCTATTGCTTACACAAGTAGGATATTGTAATCACTTACAAGAAAGGGAAAACATATAATGTTCTTGTCATAGTCAGCCACATGCCACTGGGATGAATCTCCAAACCAGGCACAGTTTGGGGGAGGAAAGTATTTATTGAAATAACAGATCCAGTGGAAGTTAAGGAAAGGCTGGCCCCCTTTCATAGATCCAAGCAGAGACAGAGGTCCAGCAGCTCCAGAAGCAAGCAAGCACACTGTAACATTGTAACTCATATAACAAAAGGATTGCCAGACTTGGGTTCCAGCTGTTCTTTTGCATATGTATCCCTAGAATTTTGCATCCAATTTAGAAATACCTCAGGGCCAGATCCCAGGAGGCCAGGCCAAAGTGACAGTTCCTCCAGCCAGAAGGCTGGAGACAATTCACAATTATAATAAATTCTATTGAGGGGCATTTATTCAAACTATCACAGTTCTGATCATTTCCTTTCCATGTGTTCTCCAGAGTGGTTTTTCTGTTTCTAAATTAGCTCAACAGCAAGCAAAGACATGTAGAGCACAGTAGCCCAGTTCTTGAAATGTATTTGGTGGTTAAACCTTAGTCTCAAACTCCAAATCTGTTTGGAAGAAATTTATATGAGGTGGTTCTCTCTAAAGTACCCTGAGTAACGCAATGCAAAATGCTTAAAATTTAAAATTTCTATGTTCCATAATAGTCACAAGCTCCAGTAACCTTTGAGTGATTTTTTTTTAACAAGTCTCTGTTAAAATTTGCTAGCTAACTGACTGAGCTAACATTAATGGAACAGCTGATTGGACCACTTGCCTTTTTTTAAAATATAATTTTATTTGTAAGGTGAGAGAGAAACAGACAGAAAGACTGAGAATGAGTGTGCCAGGGCCTCCAGCCACTGCAAATGAACTCCAGATACATGCACTACTTTATGCATTTGGCCTTACTTGAGTACTGGGGAATCTAACTTGGGTCATTGGGCTTTGTGGGCAAGTGCTTTAACCACTGAGATATCTCTCCAGCCCCCTGGACCACTTTGTCTTTATAGGCAGGCTAACATCTGTTTCTCAGGTATTTTGTGTAGAATTCTGTTATAAGATGTGGTAGTTTGACTAAATGTCTCCCAATAGATTCAAAAGTGTACTAAAAATTTGTCTCCAGTCACCTTGGCCTTGGCCTCCTAGGGTATTCCAAGGTAGATGTAAAATTCCAGTGATACTTATGCAAAGAACAGTCTGAGCTCAAGTCTGGAGCTCCTGCTCCTGTGCTTGCTTGAGTTGCTAATGCTGGATCTCTCTCTCTGTTTGGATCTGTGAAAGGGGACCAGCCTCTTTCACCATTATTAAACTTCCCCTGGATCTGTTACTTTAATAAATTATTTCCTTCAAAACACTGTGTCTGGTTTAGAGGTTCATCCCAGCTGCATGTGGCTGACTAGGACATAAAGTATTATAAGTTTTTTAAAAATTTTATTTACTTATTAATTTTTTAATATGTAGAAATTTTGGATGTACAAGTCTTGTGTTGGTACCACAGTTTCCCTCCTCCCTGCCCCCATTCCACTGAGGTCCCTCCTCAGGGGGATTGCTGCTATGCTCCTTGGAATGGAGGCTATGAGCTGCTCAAGCAACAGTTATTGGGGCCTCTGGATATTTCCCCACTGTGCCTCTTACACTTTTTCTGCCCCATTCTTCCACAAAGTTCACTGAGCCATGGTGGGAGAGTTTTAAGTCTACTGTAGTGTTACGCTCTTAGCATCCTCTGGATATTGGCTTTGGAACATTTGAGTACCCTCAGAGTCTGTCTCCATTTTCCTGGCACAGGTTGTCAGGCTTGCTGTGGGAGCAGCACTCTTGCTCATCTCTGCACTTACTCTGTGGTTTCACCTGGGCCCTGGCTGATGTGTTAGGGGTGGTTCATCTCTTGTCAGGGAGTCAGCTATCATTTCTTATCTTGTTGATAGATTTTAGTTGCCCTTAGCTCTCACTGCCACTGAAAAAGAAAAACAGATTCTCCAATGGAGAGTGAGGTCAGCATAGGTTAAATGGGATAAATGTTGTTAGTTTGGTGAGATTATAATGGATATAGCCTCTGGTATTATGAGTTTTGAATGGACTTGTCCAAATAAATGTTAAAGGAGACGGCCACTAATTAATGTTAGAGAGAAAAGCTTGGAGACCCAAACTCATGAAGTTACATCAGCAGAATTTGATGAGTCTACAGGCCATGTGAAAAACTAAAGTAGATGTAGGACTGAGTTTTGAGCCTACTTGAGTAACTGCTAAAATGAAATTAACTTTGATAGTAATTCAAATCTCTTTTAATCAATTCATTAACTGAACAAAGATTGATTGCATGTTTATTGTGTGCTTGCCAGGTTTTTAGAAGCTGGGGATATATCACCATGGTTATCAGTTATAATTCAAATTTATGGTATTGATATAAGGCCTTTACAAGGAATAAGATTATGTTAAGTATTGAAACACATTACTTCCTAAATAAATAGCAAATTATTAGTAGATGAGCTCAGTTTAATTCCATCTGATTAACTAGGCAGTCATAAGTTTGGTACCTTTGATAACCTCTGAAAAATGAAATTGCCCATGGTGCACAGTTGATTTTTGTGACACTTGCCCACTATAGTGAACAGTAATGAAGGAGGCTTATCCAATCCAAGTAATGTATTTTTAAATTTATTTAGTTATGTATTTTTAAAAAAATAAATTTAGTTATGTGTTTTTAAATTTATTGGAAACATGTGCTTTTGCTTTCCATAACCTGATTATGTTTTGGAAACATACCAAAGGTTGGTGGAAGATAGGAGATGATTTCCAGAGCCTTCTGGTAACCGTACATGGAGGTGAGTCAGAAATTTGTCGGTCAGGAATCGTTGCCTGGCAAGGGCTAGAGAGTCAATATTCTGGATTTTGGGACTTATGTAGCCTCTATCGTTGTCACCCAGCTTTCTCCTTTCAGTCACAGGCTCATGGCATAAATGTGATCGTGTTGCAAACAAACTGATTTATAAAACCAAGGGCAGGGACAATTTGGGCTCTGAGGCTCTAATATGTATACCTCTGATATTATTTTTAAAAATGCCATGATAATTTATTAATGTTTTCAGGTTTGCAGAGAAGTGAGTCACTATGTGGCTTCCCCTTTCTCTCTCTTTCCGTCTCTCTCTCTCTCTCTCTCTCTCTCTCTCTCTCTCTCTCTCTCTCTGGTTTTTAAAGGTAGGATCTTACTCTAGACCAGGCTGACCTGTAATTCACTATATATTCCTATGGCAATCCACCTACCTCTCTCTCTCTCTCTCTCACCCCCCATCCTCCAATGGTGGGCGTAATGGTATACACCACCAGGCCTGGCTTCATCTCATTTTTTAAGTTAAAAGAATATTGGAAGTACAAGGAATGTCACTTTCTCAAAATTGTTGATGTTACTAAGGCAGATATCCATGGTTCTTATTGTTAGTGTAACTACTCTTGAGAGGCTTTTTGACATGGCCCTTTCCTGATAATGTGGAAAAAAATGGAACACAGAAGTATGTGACTGTAGCAGAATTCCCTGTGTGTGAGCAGATGGACATTAAGGATGGTAGACAGTGCGCTTCCCTCTGCTACTGCTATGAAAATCAATGAGCCTGTGACTCTGGACCCTCATGCCAGGTGGCTCCAGGTGGCTGTACATAATCCCTTCTGTCTGCGGATCTCATGGGATGTAGAGGCATATCACGGATGTGGGTCTAATGACATCCTTCTATTTTGCTTTCTCATGGCCTACACATGCCTATTTTCATTTGAGAGGAAAATAATGTCATAAATTTGAAATGGGTCCAAGTCATCAATCACGTCTTCAGTATTAGAAAGCAGAAATGATCTGTGTGGTCACACATTTGTTGACATTGTGGCCAAGGCAACTTCTTCATAAGAAATTCCATGAAAATAATCTTTAGGTTATCCAAGTTCTGAATTCTCCTCCAAGTAAGCATTTGAGTCCCATTCATGGCTAATAGTGAATATATTTTACTTTTCAAATAAAGTTTGTAATTGGAGCTATGAGAATGTCTGTCCTTTGTGAAGCAGAGGGCTAAGAGTATGGGTATATATGGCTTCCTGACAGATGAACTGAGTTAGAGCAGTGCTCATGAGAAGTAGGTGGGGGCTGGGGGCAGAGAAAACAGCAAGGTGTCACAAAGAATAGGCGTGTTGGCACAAGCCTTTAAGTCCCAGCACTGAGGAGGCAGAGGTAGGAGGATGGGTGTGACTTTGAAGCCACCATGAGACTACATAGTGAATTCCAGGTCAGCCTGGGCTAAAGTGAGACCCTACCTGGGTGGGTGGGGGGGCAGAAACCAACCAACCAACAATCAAAAAAAAAAGACTTGAAGATCTTGGAAATAGAGTGACAAAAGATCAGAGATTCACAAGAAAGAATCCAATAGCTTCACAGGCTTCAGATAGGCCAGGTGTCATGTTCTAGAAGCTACTTGGGGGGCAGAGGCAGGAGGATTAGGGATTTCAGACCAGGTGGACAAAAGACTGTCAAAAGATAGGACAAAGGAAAGAAAGTACTACTGGATTTGGTACCCCAAGGATGACCAGTGATGATTTTCGTGATGTGTCACCAGAGTGAGTCAGAACCCAGTGTCATGATGTCTTAAGCCATAAACACAGAAAGCATGTCAGTGTGCAAACAGCAGCTGTGATAAGCGTCTTTCATTAACAGCTTAACCTGAAGAAGCATTTGATTACTTCTGAGTTATCAAATGGAAGGGATTAAAAGGGAAGTGATGTAGGGATGCCTTGAGTTTAGTGGACATGTTGAGTCTTTTCCACTTTTCATCAGGAATAGCTCTTGAAGAATGGAGACACAGAGCTGGCAAGAATGAGAACCCAAGAGGAATGGTAGTGTGCTGTGCCAGTAGAAATGTAAGTAGGTGGGCTGGAGAGATGGCTCAGCGGTTAAGGCACTTGCCTCCAGTGCCTAAGGCCCCTGGTTCAATTCCCCACATAAGCCACACCTACAAAGTGGTAGCCCTAGTGTGCTCTCTCTCTCTCTCTCTCTCTCTCTCTCTCTCTCTCTCTCTCTGCTTGAAAATGAATAAATAAAATATTTTTTAAAAAATGTAAGTAGGTTTCACATACTTCCGCTGAGCACTCAGGCCAACTGCTTTGAGTTGTTTGGTGTTATCTATCTCTTTTAGGAAATTTTTCTTTATTTAGTTACTTATTTACTTTATAGAAATGGTTTTGTTATACAGCCCTGGAAGGCCTTGACCCTGAGGTTTTCTTGCCTTTGACTCCCAAGTGCTGGGATTACCACCACATTCAGCTAAGATATTTTTAAAAATTTGAACAAAAAGTGATCATTTAAGATATAAAATAGCACTACAGTCTAATAAATTAGTTTTGGAGTGAAATTTTTAAGTCCAAAAAATCAAAAGCATATCTATTTTTCTGAACTACTTCGACCTCCATGTTCAGTTTATGTATCAATTAAAATTTAAAAGTAATAGAGTTTAAAAACATTCTTCACACACTTGGTATTAGAAAGTCATGATATATATATTTTTGAAGTCATGATATATTGATTATTCTCCTATTTAATTGTTTTAACATTAGTTTATATGTGTTATCTTTTATAATGTTGGGTTTTGTCAAAACTATTGGGCAGAGAGGAGCAGTTTCTAACCAAGGAAGCATGCAGGACCCCAATTTTTAAAGCATACACAGTATGTGTATATATGTGAATAATCATACAGATACTAACAATATCGTTTTGCACTTAAGCATTGATATTTTCTTATTAAAAATCCAGGTTAAGCCGGGCGTGGTGGCGCACGCCTTTAATCCCAGCACTCGGGAGGCAGAGGTAGGATGATCGCCATGAGTTCAAGGCCACCCTGAGACTACAGAGTGAATTCCAGATCAGCCTGGGCTAGAGCGAGACCCTACCTCGAAAAACCAAAAAAAAAAAAAAATCCAGGCTAACCCTACCCCATGGACTGATCAGTATGTCCACTGAGGAGGGCCCCCAGTGGGTTGGGGACAGAGAGGAGGGAAATGAGGGTACCATAACAAGATTTGCTCATACAGTGTATCTAATCATTGACAATAAATATGTTTTTTAAAAATCCAGGTTAAGCTGAGTGTAGTGTTCCATGCCATTAATCACAGCACTTTGGAGACTGAGGTAGGAGGATCACTGTGAGTTTGAGACCAGCCTGCACTACAGAGTGAATTCCTGGTCAGCTTGGGTTCGAGCCAGACCTTGGTTCAAAAATCCAACAAACTAAGAAGGCAGAAGCCTCTGGCACACTGTTCTTCTTGCTTCCCTCTTCCCTTCAGGGGACCCTCGTGTGATCAGCTCCTCTCCTGTGTGGCCCAGGCCCCATGTGAGTTCTGATTCCTACCTCCATCCAGCAGCCTGCCTGGGTGGGGGATGAGTGGGGGTTTGATCTGAATGCTGATCCCCAGCTGAGGGCAGTTTGGGAATTGGAACCTTGTAGGAGGTGTGTTGTTGGGGGCGGGCTTCTGGGGTTCTAGCCAGCTTCCCCTTGCCAGTGTTGGGCACACTCTCCTGCTGCTGGTGTCCACCTGATGTTGGCCAGGAGGAGATGTCCAGCCTCTGCTCATAACGTCATTTCCCCTGCCATCATGGAATTTGCCCTGGAGTTTGTAAGCCAGAATAAACCCATTCCTCACAAAGGAGCTTTCTGTCAGGTTCTTTTCTATGCAGCAAGGAGAAACCTGACTACAACAGGATGGAAACAGCCTCTCTGCTAGTCTCTACTTTATGATTTTTCACTTAGTTCCATTTATACCCTTCCTATGGTCTCTGAATTCTCCACATGCGTATTCACACTCTGGATCTACAACGTGGATGCTCTTGCTCACTTTTCTCTTAGCTTCTCTCTACGGGAAAGCACACAGTGATTGCCAATGTGTATTTCTTCTATATTCCAACTTCCACGTTCTGGTTCTTCCCTTGAAAGCCACATGCTTGCTGCTCACTCTAACCTTTCTTTAAAAGCCTTGGTTTCTTCTAGTTATCCATGTGATCACGGCTTTACTTCAGTTTCCCCCTAAACTTTAATCTTAAATATGTTTTCCACGTGAGAACGTGTTCTGACCTTCCTTCCCAGATCCCATTTCTCCTTAGCCATCGGCCATGAGTTCAAGGACTCACTCTGATAATCCTTTCTTGGAAGCCTCGGTTTCTCTCAGGTGGCACATGGCTGGGGCTCCAGTCTAAGTTCTCTTTAAAAACCTCAGTTTCTCTCTCTCTCTCTCTCTCTCTCTCTCTCTCTCTCTCTCTCTCTCTTTCTCTCTCTCTCTTTCTTTGGTTTTACAAGGTAGGGTCTCACTCTAGCCCAGGCCGACCTGGAATTCACTATGTAGTCTCAGGGTGGCCTTGAACTCATGGTGATCCTCCTACCTCTGCCTCCAGAGTGCTGGGATTAAAGGCGTGCGCCACCATGCCAGGCTCTAAAACCTCGGTTTCTCTTAAATGATGAACTCTTTTCCAATGCTTGCATTCAAAAAGGTCAGTTTTCCCCTGAACTTCAATCTTTCTTAAATATGCTTTACACATGAGAATGTGTTTTGGTGTTCCTTCCCAGATCTCAATTCCCTTCAAACAAACTCCACAATTTGGGATTTCTCCCCAAATGTACTTAATAGTTAACTAAAAAAAAAAATAGAAATAGTCCAGGTAAATAATGCTTTGTTATACATGATCTCCTTCATAGGATTGTTTTTTGTTGTTTTATAATGAATTTCAAACCTGCAAATCTTCTACCTTCTGTGCTCTTCAATGTACCTCAGAAAGAGAAGAGTTGACCACATTTCTTCAGCACATTCCTTTTTTAAAAATATTTATTTATTCATTTTCAAGCAGAGACAGAGAGAGAGAGAGAGAGAGAGAGAGAGAGAGAGAGAGAGAGAGAGAGCAAGCACCAGGGCCACCACCTTGTGGGTCTGGCTTATGTGGGTCTGGCTTATGTGGGTCCTGGGAAATTGAACCCCGGGCCTTAGGCACTAGAGGCAAGTGCCTTAACCACTGAGCCATCTCTCCAGCCCTTCAACACATTCTTGAGTCAGCATCAATTTCTGACCACTGTACTTTGATATTTCTGCAACGTTAGTGTCTCTTATAGAAACTATATTTTGATGTCTTCCTCTCTACAGCTCTTCATTACTAAACAGTTGTGGGACTAAGTTTTCAGAACTCAGAAATTTTCTCTCATACTCACTTATTTCCTTTCTCTTTGAATTATTATCATTATTATCAAATTATTGCTGTATTTTAAGATTTTTTTTTGAGACACGGTCTCATGTATCCCCCACTGGTTCCAAACTCCAAGGATGACCTTGGAGTTTCAAAACAATACTTTTATTTACTTATTTGTGTATGTGTGTGTGAGAGAGAGAGAGAGAGGAGAGAGAGAGAGAGAAAGAGAAAGAAAGACAGAGAGCAGAGTGTGTGCCTGTACCTCCTGCCACTAACAAATGAATTCCAGATGTATGTGACACTTTGAGCATCTGGCTTTATGTGGATACTGGGGAATCGAACCCAAGCTGTCCGGATTGCAAGCAAGCACCTTTAACCATTAAACCATCTCTCCAGCTCCAGATTTAGAATTTTCAATCCTCTCTTCAATCTTTCAATCTTCCCTTCCCGATTGTTAGGCTACAGATGGATGCTACCACCCCTGATTTATATGGTGCTGGGTTGATTGAGCTAGGTCCTCATGCATGCTAAGTATCTCCAGCCTTTTTTGAATTCCTAAACTAGGAATTCATTTATAAATCACATGGTAACCAAAATTTTTCTAGAAAGTAGAGTTTGCAAAGTATGACTTCAGCTAAGTTTTACACAGTCTATAAAGGTAAGCCTGCCTTGATTGGGAAGGAAAGTGTAGAGATAATTGTTTTAATGAGACTTAATTTGATTCTCTTCCAGAGTAACAGAGAGTTACTGTTCTCTTAGTTTCTATGTTTTTCAACATATTAGAGAAATACATCATGCAAATTCTTTTTTTTTTGTGAGAACTGCCTATTCTTTCGGTTTTGATCTGTAGATGAGAGAGGGATTGAGAATCAATGCCCAGCAGCAAGGTGATCTCCGCTTGGAAAATTGTCCAACTTGCCTTCAGTAAGTGAGATGTGCACAAAGACACTTGTACCATTTGCAGTCAACCAGTAACTTTATGTGAAACCCAAGGGTGATGGCTTTGGTCATTCCAGGACCTCTGCCTCACCTTGCATACATAAACGCTGAATGGTGCCACCCCTTTTGTTGTGGTCAGCTTTCTAGTTGCTGCGCAGAAAGAACCCAAGCAAAAGCGCCTTGTGGAGGAATGGGTTTATTTGGCTTATGGATTCGAGGGGAGACTCCATCCTGGCAGGGAAAATGATGGCATGAGCAGAGGGGTGGACATCACCTCTGCCGCAGCACTGGAAATAGCAGCAGGAAGGTGTGCCAAATACTGGCAAGGGGAAGCTGGTTTATAATCCCCATAAGCCTGCCCCCAACAACACAGCTCCATCGAGGTTGTAAAATCCAAACTGCCATCAGCTGAGGATCGATTACCCAGAACACATTCATTTGTTTGTGGAGGACACCTGGATCAAACCATGACACCTTTCTTGACCCTTTTTTGTCTTTATTATCCATAATTACATATATTGTATGAGCAAATCTTGTGATGGTAACCCCATTACACTCCTCCCTGTCCCCAACCCACTGGGGACCCTCCTCGTGGGCATACTGGATCAGTCCCTGGGGTAGCACAGTAGATATCCAGGTTCCTCCTCCTTTGTGCGTTGTTGCTGAGGGGGGCAATGTCTCTGGATAGTCTCCCCCACCATGGCTCTATCAATCTTTCCACCCCCTCTTCTGCTCAGTTGCCTGAGTCATGGTGGGTGGGTCTTAAGTGTCTCTGGACACTTTGGGTTGTGTTGGGTATCATTGGTGCCTGTCTCTTTGACCTACCCTGGGTTATCTGTCTTGCTGTGGTGATAGGTCTCATGTTTAACAAGACACTTTCTCAAAGTTTCCATCTGGGGCCCAGGTGGTTCATCTCTTGCCAGGATGTCGACCATCATCCTGTGACTTGTTGGTAGAGAGTTTAAAGACCTGAATGTAATGAGAACTATGGACTGTGAGGTTTGGCTTAAAAGGGGGAGAAAGAACTTGGTCAGGACTGTGCCAGAAGCAGTTTGCGTGAGAGGCTTACTGTGTTCTGCCTGCCTATGTCCTGGGAACCTGTGCAGGGTTGTGTTTACGTAAAGAAGGACTGGTGTGAGCAGATGGAGATGGCACAGAAAGATCTTTGGGTCGAAACTGCTGCCCGTTCACCTGCAATTGTTTGAGAGATGACAACCACTGAGATTGGGCCAGCTGGTCTGCATTGGAACAACAGGAAGAATGCGGACTCTTTGAAGTAAGGGGCCTGAATGCTTTGATCCCCCCCTGGATTAACAAGTTGGCAGCCCACCTGGTTCTGTGGAATGGAGATTGGTTAGAAAGACAGGGTCATTGGATTTGCAACACAGTTTTGTTTTGAAAAATGGCCATTGGCGTGTGAAGCAGGTGTGCAAGTTTGCCTGCATGGAGCCCGATAGAGCCATGAGGATGAACTGTGGGTTGCAATGGAGACCCAGTGAATTCCAAGACTATGGATGGGTGCCAAGGCGAGCTGCCAGTACCGGATGACGTTTTCCCGGACTGTGAGTAGCCAAGCTGGAGGGGCGGAATTGAATCTCCAAGAGACTTGTGTTATTGGTTAAGAATTATTGAGCTTGGAGTTAGAGATTGATGGTGCCCTGTTTGTTTTAAATCTTGTATTGGTCAATCTGTTTTTGCTGTGCCTCATGTTTTGCATTGTGAATGTTCTGTGCCACTATGGGTTTATTTTTGGTATTATGGCTCAGTTGAAAGCTGTGGGGACTTAAGAGTTGAGTTGAACATATTGTGTTTATATCTTGAATGATTATTAGTTTGTGGGGGCCAGGGGCGGACTGTCATGGTTTGATACAGGTGTCCCCCACAAACAAATGAATGTGTTCTGATAGATCGATCCTCAGCTGATAGCAGTTTGGGAATTAGAACCTCACTAGAGCTGTGTTGTTGGGGGTGGGATTATGGGGGTTATAAGCCAGCTTCCCCTTGCCAGTGTTTGGCACACCTTCCTGCCGCTGTTTGCAGTGCTGTGGCAGAGGTGATGTCCAGCCCTCTGCTCATGCCATCGTTTTCCCTGCAAGAAGGAGTCTCCCCTCGAGTCCGTAAGCCAGATAAACTGATTCCTCCACAAGCCGCTTTTGTTTGGGTTCTTCTGCGCAGCAACTAGAAAGCTGACTGCAACACCATGCTTCCATTCAATGCTGCTTCTGTATATTAAAGCTTAGAGTTTCAAGATTACTTACACACAGTCCACTGAAATTTGGTCTGAAAATTGACTCCGTTGACAGAAATGACTTAATAAATTGATTTTTAAAAATAATAGGACTCGTTAATGATGAATTTGGGTCTAGTTTGCTGGTTAATCTTATTAGTCGTAAATACAGAGATTTGGTATAGAGAAATACTTGATAATGTGTTTTGGAAAACAACTATTACCTAGTGAGATAAAAATAAACACTTATCTCTATAAAGCAGCAGTTTTGCTTTGGAAAATAATAATTTGGATTTCTTCAGCAAAAAACATAGAAAAATGTATAAATAGCCTATTGTGATTAAGATTTAAAAATTCAGAAGCTTTTCACATTTAGTTAGAATAAGTCAGTTCCCTAAAGCTATCTATGATATAACTGAATACTGTTTATTTCCCAGAGATAAAAAAAATAACACTAGATTTTGGTTACTATGTAATTTCTAGTACGACCACAAGTATCACTTTAGAATTTAAATATGTTAGCTAAAGTTTAACATTACATGATTCTGAAATGTCCCTCATAGGCTCATATTTTTAGTACCTGGACCTTAGGTGCTATGCCATTTTGGGATAGTGCAGAGACTTCAGGAGGTGTGGCTAATCTGGTGGCAGAGCCCCTACCTTTTGTCCATCATGAATTTGTGTGTGTGTGTGTGTGTGTGTGTGTGTGAGAGAGAGAGAGAGAGAGAGAGAGAGAGAGAGAGAGAGAGAGAGAGAGAGAGAGAGAGAGCCATGTGCCACAGTATACAGATAACAACCATAGGTGCTAGTCCTCAGTCCAGCCTGTTTAAAGCAGTGTCTCTTGATGTTCAATACTGCATATTGTCAAATGAGCTGACCCATGAACTTCTGCGGAGTCTCCTGCTTCCTCCTCCTAGCTCATTTCAGAAACATAGATTACAAACACTTGCTCTACCATATCTGGCTTTACTTGAATTCTGAACTCTGAAACAAGTGCCTTATCCACTAAACCATCCTCTGATTTCTCTTGAATCAAATCTCCTTTGAAGATGATTATCCCCACACTTTTTGGGGGAGGGTGTGTGTGTCAGGGGTGGGGATGGGGGTGTTGTTCTTTCTACTTCTTTTTTTTAAATCTTAAATATATATTTATTGTCCATAATGTGTTACATTATTCAGTGGGCAAACAATGAGTTGTTATCCCCAATTCCCCAATGCCCCCCTCCCCATCCCCAATCAGCTGGATATCCTCCTCCATGGGCCATCTGGATCAGTCCTTGTGGCAGGGGACCCTGGATAGCCTAGTATTCAGCCAGGACCTCCTGGTTCAAGTGTGTTGTTGCTGAAGGGTGCTTTGCCTGCCAAGATGTAAAGAGCCTCAGCCTTCCTGCCATGATGGAACTGACATCGCTTTGGCACTGTGAGCTAAAAGAAACCTTTTGCCCATATATTGTTTCTGCCAGGCATTGTGTTCAGAGCGAAAAGTAATTAATACAATTTCAGAATGGAATATATCTTTGCTTATGTGTTTAATACTTTCTGGATTTTATTTTATTCCTTATTATTCCTTTTTACTTAGAGTAAATAATTTTAGCACTTAAATATTATTCAGTGAGAGGACAACTTGTCATAGTCTTTTTAGTTGTAGATGATTCAGCTTACTTCATTGAGTCAGGTAGGAACAAGCTGGGTAAAAATTGCCATTATTCTGAATATTGGTTGTATTGGTTATTTTTCTATGGATATGACAAAATGCATGGTGAAAGGCACGTAAGGAAGGAGTAGTGCTTGTCGACTCCTGTGGTCAGTGGGGACATAATCCCTCATGGCAGGAAAGTGAGGCAGCAGACACCTGAGGCAGCTGGAAAGAGGGAAGTGAGAGAGATGCATGCTGGGGCTCACTTCCTCCTGGTCTCCATGGTCACAGGCATCCACATTCAGGAAGTGAGAGAGATGAATGCTGGGGCTCACTTCCTCCT
>PVHP010023065.1:0-27760 GCA_004024765.1 Zapus hudsonius
GGGAGGGCAGTGGGGAATTGGGGATAACAACTCATTGTTTGCCCACTAAATGTTGTAACTCATTATGGACAATAAATAAAAATAAAAATAAAGAAAACCACACCTTAGAGCCAATTGTGGAGGGGAGAAAAGAAAAGGTCGAAACTGACCTCATTAGCAAATGACTCCTCCCAGACTTCCAGGCTGCATCATCTCTACCTTCGCTGACTGTTTAGGAGTCCAGATCCAACCGTCTGCAGTGTGACATTGTGTCATCGTGTTGAAGCATTCGGTGACAGTAAGGCTGTACATGTGTGATGGGAAAGCTAGGCAGACCCAGGGCTTCACATGGACTTCTGTCATCCTGAGCACGGTTCGGTGGTGCAGGCTGGGAGTATATTTGAAATGGTCCAGAGATTCGAGAAACCACACAAAGTCTGTGCCCAACACTGACCCTCATGGCATCAGACTTCTGCCAGAATTAAAGCTGTGAGAAGTATTGAGGCCATCCCAGTGACTCCAGGGACCCCCAAGCAGATGGCCTGTGTTCCTTGTTAGCTGTGTCAATACAGGTAAGTTACTTGCTTTGAGCCTCAGGAGCCTTGCTGTTAAAGGTGTGCGATCATAATCCCACCTGCTTCATAGAATTATTTGAAGGACCACATGGTACAGGACCTCTGGGGTGGGCAGTAAATATTAGCCACAGTGCTGACAAAGAGAACACTGTGACTCAACAGTGCTTTCACATAGGACAACATTTTCATATTTTCTTTCCCAGAGCCTCAGATCCGTAAAGCTTTAAAAACAAAATGTGTTGGAATTGCACTGAATTCAATTACAGAGAACCAATACCTTCGTGGTACTGAAGCTTTCTACACATGCACTTAGCCTCTCTGCCTGTTTATTTGAGTCTTAATGGTCCTTTAATAAGACTCTGCAATTTTCCTTAAACAGGCCATGCACATCCTGCATGAGATCTATCCTTAGCTACCTTAGCTCTGATGGATGTCGCTTTACTTAACGTTGAATTTTCTTGTTTCTTTTCAGCAATAGAACGCAGTTAGCTTTTTATCTTAGACAATCTGCTCAAAGTCTTATAAGCAATGCTTCTTTAATATCAACTCTATATAATGGTCTGTGAGAAAATCATCGGTCTCTGAAGTTTTCTGTTCCTTTTTCCACTGCCTCCTTGTCAGAAGCTGGGTTATATGAAACTTGATTTCAGTCCCTCTCAAAACCTTGGTTGCTGAAAATTTACCCAGTGGCTGAACACGATAGTAGCAACTGCTATAAAAGAATATCACTACCCAAGCTATCAGGCAGCAAGATCTTATAATAAATTCTGAGCTTGGTCTGAAGTTCAATGACTTCGAAGGCAGCCATAGTTGGCCAGTCACCGAAAGGCACATCAGCTTTATTAATAGGATGGTGTTGGGTGCCTATCTGCTTAGACATCAGTGGGAACACTAACAACAGCATTCTCTCTGTGCTGCCCATCAACATTTTTGCTTTCTGGTTTCCTCAGTACTTTCTGAGTAGAGATGGGTGTGTGTTCTCGATGAGAAGTGAGCTGAGATGTTCATTGCTCAGATCTGAAATGTATTTATGAAAAAGTATCTTACTAAATACACTTGACTTCAGGCACTTGTGTGGTTTTTTTTTTTGGGGGGGGGGGACGACCGAGAGTCAAGTCATTAAAATTTCTGAGTATATATCGTAAACTCAGCCATAGTTGAAGGACAGATCCCAGCACCCCTGTGAATGGTAAGTATGACTGGACATGTGGAGAAGGTGTAGGGGCTGAGGGCCTTCAGTGAGAGTTTACGCAAAACAATTCCCTCAGGCTGTCCCAGGCCCTCCCCTCCTTCCTTGTGTGCTTCAGCCTGGTGCCCAGTTTCGAGACCCAGCAGTAGATAAATACATACCTCTGAATCGCTTCCAAGAACTCACTTATCTACCAGGTTCAAAGAATGTAATTCTGTATGAAGGAAATAGTTTTCTCAGCAGGCTTATGCAGCTACCTCCTGAGAAGTTTCTAGAAATTGGCTAAACCATGGATTTAAGCAGGGTGCAGTGGCTCATACCTGTAATCCCTGCACTTGGGAGGCTGACCTAGAAGGATCACCTTGAGTCAGCCTGGGCTACAGAGTTCCAGGTCAACAACAACAACAACAATAACAACCCCCCCAAACCCTGTTTCTCCACACCCCCCACACTGTTGTTCATGCACCTCATTTCTTTCTCTGCCCCTTCTTCCCATTCCAATAAAGTCTCAGATCTGTCATCCCCACAAAAATCCCCCATGGATTTAGACTCAGCTATGTGTTTGAATCTTCTCCTCATACCTAGTATTTCATGATTGGGTAGATAACTCCTCAGTTTCTTTGTTTCTAAAATAGGCTTGATCGAGGCTGAGAAGATGGCTTGGTGGTGCAAGGTGCTGTTTGCAGACTGACAGCCTTGGGTACCTTTCCCAAGCCACCCACACAAGCCAATTGCAAAAAGTGGCACTTCTCTTGTTTGTTGGCAGTGACAAGCGCGCGCGCGCACACACACACACACACACACACACACACACACACACGAGCAAATAAATCATTTTAAAAATAAAAAAATAAGGTTGATGATGGTAAATAAGATGAAGATGGTAATTACTTTTTATTAAGCACTCAGGACGCCGCTAGACTATTTTAAGTGCCCTCTTCCAAGTGCACTTGGAGTGTATGCTCTCACCACAGACATTGCTCTGTGTGGGGTGGCTGCTGTCATGCCCACTGCACAACATTGTTAGTTACTGCAAAACAAAACCCTCTCATTTCCAGCTCAAATTTATACCCACAAACATTTTCTAGTTTCTGCAAGATGGCTAAGATGCAACTGGAATTCTCACCTGCTTTCTTGAGGCACCAAACCTCCCTCTTTCTGTCCTGGTGCTAGAGACATGCTATACATCTGATATACACTGATGAGTGCTGAAGCTCATGGAACTTTCTTTTGCATTATTCAGATATATTTGCATTATACATTAAGTAAACGCCAGGTTTACTTAATGAAAGGATTCAGAGCAAAAGAGACCTTGTAGAATTAGGCTGTTGTCAACTGAATTTATTTTTTTATTTTTATTTATACACACACACACACACACACACACACACACACACACACGTGTGTGTGTGTCTGTGTCCATGTGTGCGCAAATGTGTGCCAGAGTCTGGCTGCTGCAATTGAATGCCAGACACATGCTCTACTTTTTTTTTTTTTTAATGTTTCCACTTTTTGTGTCTGGCTTTATGTGGGTGTTGGGGAATTGAACCCGGGTCAGCAGGTTTGCAAGGAAGTACCTTTAATCTCTGGAACCATCTCCCCTGTCTCAAAATGAACTGAATTATAATAAGCATTCACAGAAATAAAAGCTACCATCCCTAAAATAAACCTGTGAAAGAATACCTGACTTAGGTATTCTTCAACTATGACAGGAGCTCTTGCAATGCAAGCTGTTCCTTACACAGCAATCTCTTGTGCTCTGTTCTGCAAACGCAGGGCCTGTGAGCAGCAGCCTGAATGGAGACAGCCAGCAGGCTCCACAGAGCAGAGATCTGCTGCTGAGGACCATGTAATATTCATTGCTCCCCTTGGCTGTGATTTATTAGTAGGGTGTGGGCAGTAATTTAATTTAACCCATAATGCATTGCTTTCTAAATTACAGCATGCTAAACATCAAGTAAGCTATTTTACACAATTAAACAGGCTTAAGCAACCCTGAAGCGCTAGGTACTGCCACATGAAGCAGTTTACATTGTATGACACTCAATTCGTGAGTTTGTCGTAGAGATAGGATTGCTCAGCCTTTCCCAAATAGCAGACTTATTTCAGTTAAAAATGGTAACCCCCACAACCTACTAGTTGAGGCTTTTGTTATTGTAGCTTTAATCAGACCGTAGTCTGAGAGCTTGTGCAACGTGATTGTTCATGGAGAGTGAGCAGAGACATCAGTCTGGTACTGCTTTGGGGGTGCAGCATCAGTGAGTTCACTTGGGAGAGTTGAGGGGTGCTTGTTTGCTCACACTGGGGAGGTTTGGCCTTGAGTCCTGCTGTGGATTGATTGTTATACCTACTCTGGAGCGCTCCTCATGAAGACCCTGGATCCTCCCTCACAAGCAGGTTTGAGACCAGGACCCCCCCAGCAGCATGGGTAAGACCTGCTGACTTTACCAGGCGCCTTCCAGGTTAGGACACTTTTTTTCTAAGAGACTGGATACCATTACTCTTCTCCCAAAGCCGAAGTGGGTGGAGGGAGATCTGAAGGGAGCAATGGCCTTGGCTTTTTTTATTTTTTCAAACCACCTCAGCGAAATGGCAAAGAGGTGATTCCCAAACTGAGCCGACTGGATCCTATGTTGGGCCTGTTAGGCCAACTTATGGCTTAGCTTGCTCTGTGATCTCCGTTTGAGAATTTTGTCTTGGGGCCTAAATAACTTATTTACTTTTGTCTTCTTTATTGCAGTAGAATTTACTCATATAGCTAGTAAGTCCATACCCATAAAGACTCTCTTTCCATACAAAGTTGGAGCAGTTTGGATAAAAAGTATATACCCTTATCATCCACATTTCCATCACTCAAAAGAGTTTCCTCACATACTGTGCATTCAGTGATTGCCATTCCTCCCCATTCTCCCGGCCCCAGGCATTCTGCTCTCTGTCCATGTATACCCATGTGTGGGGGTGCACCTGTCTTATTTCTCTTAGCACTTTGTTAGAAGGGTCATCCATTCTGATTCATTCCTTGCCATTAATAAGTTGTATTCCATTGCATGGCTAGATCACAATTTGTTGATCCACACAAGAGTAGAAAGAAATATAATAATATCTTTACCAGAAGATTGCTTCTTCCTGGAGGCCCAGTTGCCTGTTATGACTAGAGCTGCTGCCACTTGGGCCCTGCACCAAGAGAACAGAATTTTGGCTATTATGAGCAAAGAGGCTGTGTAATCTTGGACCTTTGTGTGGAATTACTATGTCATCTAAGTGTATACTTCATAAGAAATAAACATATTTCTTTTCTAAACTGATGAGTATAGTTTATGAATTTCACATCCTCTGTATCATAACCTGTGCCTTTTCTTTAGCCAGTCTGACTGGGTAACTGCTCAAAGGATCCCTGACTTTAAAGGTAAGAGTTCCTCAAACTTCATGATGATGGGAAAGCAATGTGTATTCACAGACCATATTCAAGTTTTCAGTTTGTGATCTTTTCTTGTGCTATACATATACATATACAATATGATCATTGTGAGATGCTGGACAGAGGTGAACAGCCAAAGCACCCAGTCAGCCATGGAACCCCATATATGGAGGAAAAGAGCCCATAAGCTGAATGCACTGTGTTGCTATCTATGATATTCAGCAGGCTCAGCATATTAAATATAATTCCCACTTAGGATATCTTCAACTTACAATAGGCTGATGGGCATGTACCCTCAATATACATTGAAGGGCACATGTGATTTTCATAAGCTCCTGGGTAATTCTAATGCACACCAACAATGTAAGAGTCCCAGGTCTGTGGAATCCCTAGGTTCTGGCACCCTTGAGTGTACCCTGCATCCACAGTCTTCAATTCTGTGCTGACCCCTGACCAGCGGGACTTTCCACACACTCTCTCCAATGTCTGAGCAGCCAGGCGTCCTTCCTGTCTGCCACTACTGACAATTGCTTCTGTGGGAACCAGGCCATGAACCATCCCCACACCGGTCACCTCCATACCTAGTCACCCTGGAGCTGAACTGCACTGAATAAATGGGCATTGGGGAGGCATCTGGGGTTCTCATTCCAAATAATCACCAGCAAGAACCAAACCTCAGAGTCCAAAATAGCCCAGCCCATTTGGAAGCTGAGTTAAGCACCCATAAGAGTGGGGGACAGGAAGGAGAACGTGGCAAGACACAGCAGTAACACCAGTCCATGAGGGGGGGCTTTATGTCAATTCACTGGGGGAGGTTGAAAAGCTCCCTTCTGCTTCAGAGACGTTACCCCAGCATCTGTGAGGAAATGAGCTAGAAAGAGGACCAAGGGAAAGGACTCTTAGAAGTTCAGTATTGGAGTTGGGGAGATGGCTCAGTGGGTGAGAATGCGTGCTGCACAAGCAGACAGCCTGAGTTTGATCCCCAGCACCCACATATGAAATCAGACAGGGCCACGCGTGTTTATAATCTCAGCCCTGTGAGGGTGAAGACAGGAGAAGTTCTGGGGACTTTCTCATGGTGTGAGCTCTGTCTCAAGAAAATAAGTGATAGAGGAAGGTAACTTGATGTCTGCCTCATGGATGGTATGCACATATAAGACAGACAGAGACAGACAGACAGACAGACGGACAGAAAAGTACCTTTATATTCCTACCTTAACATACTGTAGAAAAAAAGGCCAACATACTACAGATGTGTCCCCCAAATTTAGCCCTATTTTGACTCATTGTAGGTACTTTAAAACTGTTTTTAAATTAAAAAATAAAAATATAGGCATGGTGGTCAAGGTAGTAGTCCCAGTACTCAGGAATTGGAGGCAAAAAGATCAGAAATTCAGGCCATCCTAGCCACATGGTAAGTTCCATCCTGTTCTACACGAGACAGAACCTGTCTCAAAAAAAAAAAAAAAAGAAAGAAAGAAAAATAAAAGAAAGAAAGAAAGAAAGAGAGAGAGAAAAGAAAACGGATTAAAAAAACTGGGTGAATTTTTGTGGTCACATACTTTTCTGTGTCTTTTTCTCCCCCCCCCCTTGCTCCACCAACCTTGATAAAATATATTGGCAGGTGGGTGTAAGGAGGACATTGGACCCTTCTCTGATCTAATACTTTGCCCATCTCTGGACTGTCTTGTCATTGTTTTAGCTTTGTGTCCTTTCCCACCTGGTCCCTGCACAGTCCCTCACTTATCAGTTCTTGGGCGTTTACTATAAGGCAGGCATAGGCTGTGTCATGGTTTGATCGAGGTATCCCCCCACAAACGAATGTGTTCTGAATGCTCCATCCCCAGCTGATGACAATTTGGGTATTAGAACCTTGTTGGAGCTGTGTTGTTGGGGGTGGGCTTATGGGGTGATAAGCCAGCTTCCCATTGCCAATGTTTGGCACACCTTCCTGCCACAAAGCGGTGCTGTGGCGGAGGTGATGTCCACCCTCTGCTCATGCCATCGTTTTCCCTGCCATCATGGAGTCTCCACTCAAGAGGAGAGGAGTCTCCTCTCCTAGGTTTGCAGTGCTGTTATAGAAGTGATGTCCCGTCCCGTTTCCCCCCCCCCCTGCTCATGCATTCCATCATTTTCTCTACCATCCTGGGGCTTTCCCTCGAGTCAATAAGCTAAAATAAACCCATTCCTCCTCAAGCTGCTTTGGTCGGGTTCTTTTCCATGCGGCACAGAGAAAGCTGACTGCAACAGGCTAAGCCCTTAGAAGTGAGAAGCAGCATCCCTGCCCCTGGAAGGTCTGCTGTGGTATGAATTCTGAGATCTTTCTAGAAAGGGCCAAGGAGTGAACATTTTTGACTTTGTGAGCCTTTCTATTCCATCACGTCTACTCAGCTCCATAAATGGTAGTCAACAAAGGGACCAGCTGGGCTTTTATGAAACTGTTCTTAAGCACAGAAATGTGATCTGCATGTACTTTTCATGTGCTATGAGTATTCCTCTTTTGATTAGTTTCAATCCTCTAAACATTGCATTGTACATTATGGATGGTAATCAACTTATGGGGTCCAGGGGTGGAAGGTGGTGGTGTCCCCCATAAACTCATATGTTTTGAATGCTTCATTCCCAGCTGGTGGCCATTTGGGAGTTGGAGCCTTTCTGGAGGAGGTGTGTTGTTGGGGGTTGGCTTAAGTGTGTTATAACCAGTACCCTTTGCTAGAGTTTGGCCACTCAGGTGTTCCACATGCTGTGGCAGAGGTGATGTCCAGCCGCTGCTCATGCCACCTTTTCTTAGCCATCATGAAGCTTTCCCTCAAGACTGTAAGCCAAAATAAACAACTTTCCTCCCATCAGCTACTTCCGGTTGGGTGCTTTATCTCAGGAACACGAGGATAATTGCAACATAAAATGACTATTGTTAGCTGTAGATTTGTGCAGCAACATGAAGGTAATTGCAACATAAATGGCTGTTGTTAGCTCTGGGTTTGCACAGAGCCAGGCAGGGACAGTGATTCACAGGTCACAGTTGCCCACCTTGATCTCAGCCTTCTCTTTGAGCATGGAGTATGGTTACCACTACCAGGAAACATTCTTCACTTGCATCCCTGCTTTATCTCCCACCCCTAACTCTGACCTCAGTCCTGAATCTTTGCTACTAAAATATCCTTTATGCAATGGAACAGATACCATTGCATCAGACTCCTGCTAAACACCCCCATCCAGATGCCCCTAGGTTAGACAATGGGCCAAACCCTAATTCTCGAGGCCTCTCTAGCTTCCTCTGTTGCCCCTTCTTCCCCCCCTCCCCAACTCCAAATTCCAGATTCCTATACCCTTTGCAGCTGGTCTCTTCAACCTGTGTTCCTGGGTCTGTTATACTTTCTCAGCTCCGGATTCTTTCAAAAACATGCTTTATTTTGTTTGGCTCATTTTGAAACAGTGATTCACTATGTAGCCCAGGCTGGCCCTAAATCCTTAATCTTCCTGCTTAAGTCTCCAGAGTACTAGATTTATAGTCACGTGCTGCCTTGTCTGTCTAAGCCTTCAATTCATGGCCTTTCTTCCCTTTTCACTTCAATTATTTTATTTTGTTGTTATTTGCTTCTTTTCTGGTTTTGTTTTTGTTTTGTTTTAGGTATTTTTCAAACAGCATCTCCCAAGTAGCCCAGTATGGCCTTGAGCTTGCAATCCTCCTGCCTGCCTTTACACTATAGTGCAGACTAGCCTGTCACCCACTTTGTTGCTCAGGCTTGCCTCAGATTTGCAGAAGTCTTCCTGTGTCAGCCTTTTAAGTGTTGGAATTACAAGTTTGAGCCATCATACCTGGCTATTTATTTATTTTTAATTGACAAGTAACAAATAATGATTGTGTGTATTGTGATGTTTTGATCTGTACACTATAGGAAAATGTAAACTAATTAACATACAGTATAGGAAAACTTATGCTAATTAACAGGTTCAATTCCCCAGCACCCACGGAAATCCATCTGCAATAGCTAGAAGCCCTGGTGTGCCCATTCTCTCCCTCCATCCTTCTCTCTCTCTTCTCTTTGTTTCTCTCTGCTTTCAAGTAAATAAATAAATAGTTTTTAAAAGCAAAATATAAGATTACTTTGTTGTAAATGGAAGTTGAATTCCTGAAAAAATCCGCGTCCAATACCATACTCAAAAATGTTTGTTTTTTTGTTTGTTTGATTTTGGTTTTTGGTTTTTCGAGGTAGGGTCTCACTCTAGCCCAGGCTAGTCTAAGGGTGGCCTTGAATTCACGGCAATCCTCCTACCTCTGCCTCCTGAGTGCTGGGATTAAAGGTGTGCGCCACCACACCCGGCTCCAAAAATGTTTTGTTTTTGTTTTTGTTTTTGTTTTTGTTTTAAAAAAAACCTCTTTCAGCAATTTTGAAATATATAATCTGTTATTATCTACTGGCCACCATGCAGTGCCTCAGGTTACTGAATGGACTTCATGCCCTTTGATCCACATCTTCCCTCCTCTCCCCTCCCCCACCCGTCCCTGAGAACTACTTTTCCTTACTGTTTCTATGAGATTGATGTTTTGAGAGTCTTCATATGAGTGAAATTAGTCTTTACCTTTCTGTGCCTGGCTTACTTCACTTAGCAGAACGTCTTTCCAGTTCCATCCATGTTGGAGTAAATGACTGCATTTTCTTCTCTTTCAGCATTTCAGCATTGTTCATAATTGCCTGCACATGGATGCAGCCTAAGTGTCCGTCCACAGGTAGATGGAGAGAGAAGGCATAGCATTCATACACAAAGAAATAACATTCAGCTATTACCTCCTTTATACCTGGTCAACTCCTGTATCAACACTTAGGTTGCTTTGAAGGCTCAGCCCACATCTTCTTCTAGGTCAACTTCCTTAAACTCTCACCCCAGACAAATTTGACTGGCTTCCTCTTGGCTCCTACCAGCACTCCATGAATGATAGGTAACTTCAAGCATCTTGAGGACTGTAGCTCTAGTTTACTTTTTAAATGCTTTATTTATTTCTGAGAGAGAGAGAGAGAGAGAGAGAGAGAGAGAGAGAGTGAGAGAGAGGTGTTCTAGGACCTCTTGCTGCTGCAAACAAACTCCAGACACATGAACTATTTTGTGCAACTGGCTTTACATTGGTATCAGGGAACTAAACCCGTATTGGCAGGCTTTAAGTGCACCTTTAACCACGGAGCCATCTCCCCAGCCCAAGGGTTGTTGCATCTTGTCCTTTCTCAAGAACCCAATTCAGTGTCAGGAACATAGATGCTCTGGATATGTTTTAATGAATTCTCAAGTACCAAGACTCAAGAGTTATATAAAAAATATAAGTATTATATTCTTATCGTAGTTTCTGGTTTTATGTTATTGCTCTTATGAAATTTAAATCTTTGAAGAGCAGACACAGGGTCTATATTATAGTATAGACTTCCTTGTCCTTCCAAACACATATAACAACATTCTATAGCCCGTGTTTTCTCTAGAGTACCTTTGGTAGGGAGGGGGGTGTCATAGGGCTTTCAATGGAGCAGATCTGACCAGCTTACCAGAGCCCTGACAGGTGAAGCTCAGAGGATGGGTCATCTTGCCAAGGACTGACATAAGGCTGGCCTAGCATTTCAGTGTTTAATATTTTATTTCTTTATTTATGAGAGGAAGGAGAGAGAGAGAGAGAGAGAGAGAGAGAGAGAGAGAGAGAGAGAGAGAGAGAGAACACACCAGGGCTTCTAGCTTCTGCTAACAAACTCCAGGCACATGAGCCACCTTGTGCATCTGACTGTATGTGGGTACTGGGGAATGGAATCCAGGTCCTTGGGTTTTGCAGGCAAGCACCTTAACCACTGAGCCATCTCTCCAGCCCAGCACTCCAATTGTTGAGGCAATCTGCAAGTGGGTGCTACACTCTGAAGGTGGGTTTGCACATTTCTGAGCATGTAGGTGTGGGGTGGGGGACCGGGGACATGTCCCAGAGGCTGGCCAGTGGTTGACCTTTCATGCTTCACATGCTCTGAATAGGAGTCCTTGTTGGCTGGTGCTCACGGCCTTTTCTTGCTCCTTCAGTGCATCAGTCATTTCCTTAAAACAGTGACACTCATTATAGTTGGCAAACAAATGGTCGGAGCTAGGCAACTCCAATTATTTCACTCAGCATGTGAAATCATTTAATCAGAGCTCACAGGACTGAGGGGCAGTATGAGAAAGAAATAGGCACCCTGTCTGGTCTTCAGAATGAACTCTTTTCAAGAGAGAAGAGAGCTGATATTATTGACCATGGCAGGAAGAAGACACGCTGTGGTGTGGAGATAGGAAGACTGGAAGGTGGGAGTGTGGCAGCCAGGGCTCCTCTTGAGTGCCATTCCTCATTTCTTTCTTTTTTTTTTTTTTTCAGGTTAGTTATCAAGCACATGTAATTGTGCAACTCATTTTCTAACCATAAAATAGAGTTGCTAGCAGCTTGTATCTTTTAATATTGCTGTGATTCTGCCAGATTACCTAGCCTTGTACCATGAATGTTTGCAGTTAGCTATTAAAATAACAAAAGGGCCTCATGGAAAAGTGCTTGCAGAAGTTCGATGTGTAGCTCAGTGGTAGAGCACTTGCTGAGAATGCAATGGGCCCTGGGTTAAATCCCTAGTGAGGAGGAGGAGGAGGAGGAAGAATGGGAGGAGGAGGGGAGGAGGTAGAGGGGGAGGAAGAGGAGGGGAAGAGGAGGAAGAGGAAGAAGAGGAGGAAGAAGGAGAAGAAGAAGAAAAAGAAAGAAAGAAAAAAAGAAAGAAAGAAAATGGTTTTAGCCATAGGAGGTATACCATAGTGACAGTTCACTGTGCAGACATATGTTTTTAAATGTTTAGAAGTCATAAACACACACTTAAAAGGAAATTTCACATTCACCAGGAGTTGCCTTTTTATTTTAACAGCACCGGCTGTCTTTTGTAAGATCTGAGCTCCTAGGAGCAGAGGCCTGACTAGAAATGTACTAACAGGAAAACACACTGAAGACTGGTCCTGAGAGGTGCTGCGGTGCAGATGGCAACCATCCCTCCTCCCATCAGTTTGGTCTGAGGACAAGCCTTCAGGGCCAAGCATGCATGGGAGCGGGGGCTACTGAGGGATAGGTGACTTTCTCGAAGCAAGCATGTACACGAGTGCCAACCTCCTTCTGTCTCTCCTGAGATGTCGCTGAAATAGACGACAGGACTTGGAGAACCCTTACTCTGCTTGGACTCAGGAATTTCTCATGTGCCTTTCTGAGAAAATCAAATTAACGCTTTCCTCCTGGCTGGTGAGATTTCCAGAAATAAGTGCACAATCACGGGAAATACGATGCAACTTCTCAGTGATGATGAAGACCATATGGCTTTCTACATATGACTAACGTCTAACAATTCCATTCAATACAATTAATTTTTGCTTAAATGTTATGCAAATAGCACCTGCCATTTTTTTGTGGGAGAACATTTTTCTCTTTGAACATGTATTGTCTCTTAGAGTTATTGTTTTAAGTCTCAGGTGGCTTTGGAAGACTGTGTAGAAGCAGGAGGTGGCTTAGGTAGCCGAAGTTGGTGGGTGCAGTCTGGGTGGTGCTGGGTTATTGGAAGCTCAGCACACATTTCTGCCTCAGGCAGGCAGGCTTCATGAAGCCCAGCCAGCCCAATATCAGGTTTTGTAGGTGGGCCTTGTTGGTGGGTCTGATGAGGATTTGCAAATGCACCATCATTTTACTGGAGTTGAGCTCTCTGGGGTTCAGTGTTAATGGAGGGCAGGGGAGTAATTTTCCCTGGGCAAAGTGTGGTTTTCTCTAGATGCATGGAGAGTGAGACCTGGAGGGATGGAGGATTCATGAAAGGCCATTTTAATTATAGTAATGTGATTGGTCAAATAGAATCACAGGGTCATGACATCACTCTTGATTTTTTTTCTTCCTGCCTATCTCCTGCTTCTTTTGTGTTTAGATCTCAAATTCTTTTTAAACTTTGTTTCTCAGAAACAAAACCACATATACAAAAGACAGGTTTAAAGAACTCTAACCAAAAAAAAAAAAGTTACTTCTATTTAGAAACCATGCCAGACTCCAATTTGACTTTGGCCCTAATAAGGCCAAGAAATTCTCTTTTTCAATACTCTCTGATCAGGGAAACATAAAATGTAAAAATTTCAGCTCCAAAAAGTGTAATTAATTCTGAGTAAATGTGGAGGTTTCAGCCACGTAGTAATTTTAGGAATTCTAATTGGCAGTTTAAAAATAACGGACACAGCCTCTGTGTTGTTAATTCCTTTGTGTTGTCCAGGACTATACATTGTATCTAAGGAGCTCCAAGGTTGCTGGGAGCCATGGGTCTCAATGTACATCTCCAGGGGTGCCTGTGTGCCCCGAAACACCAGAGGGTGACCCAACTTTAGTGTTCTCCGAGTAACTTCCATTTCACAGACCTGTCCTTTTCTAGTAACCAGGTGCTTAAAGGACATGATTCTATAATGACATTCCATCCAGGCCATTTTCTGAGAATGTGTTTCAGTTACTTTCTTGTTGCTTGGACAAAATACATGAGCAAAAGCAGCTTGTGGAAGGAAAGTGCTTCTTTTTAGCTTATAGTTTCAAGTGGAAACTTTCCAGCCTGGTGGGGAAGGCATGGCAGGAGCAGGGATCCAGCATCACAGCAGCAGGGAGGAAGCAGAGAGCTCACTCCTTATTATACAGTCCATTACTCCAGCCCACACAATGGTGCTGCCCACAGTTATGGTGGGTCTTCCCATCTCTATGAATCCAGTCAAGAGAACCCCTCACAGGAACACCCAGAGGCTAACCTAATCTAGATACTCCTTCGCAGGTAGGTGGTTCTAGGTCCTGTCAAGTTGACCATCAATCTAGAAAGTCACCATTATTTGCTTGCCAGGTAACAAGTAGTTTAAGATGTCACCAAGGAAAGGAAAACACTGATTTTATACAAGGGAGTATTTACCACATTCCTTTCTGGATCTGTGTCAGGCCATGTCCTAAGATGAAAGCAAATATTTGTCTTTGCCACTGTTTCAACAGCAGCAAGCATACATAGATGCCCACAGAGGAGACATTTATTCCTACATTTATTCCTTTTGCATTTCTGGGGCCCTAAAAGTCTCAGCTGGTCAACCCTGAAGTCTGTCATCCTTCCCTAAGTTTTGGGAGACACTGCTTAACTAAGGGAGGGGCCAGGGGGTCAGATATGGAGCTGCTGTCCCAAGCAAGGTTGATTGGGGGTTCTTGCTGGGGAATTCTCAGTTGGCCCCCACATTACCTGTGGTACATTGTTCACCAGCCCTGCTTTGAGTGTTATTTCCATGGAATCTTGCCCTTCCTAACCAATGAGGCTGCAATCACGTGAACTATATTAAGTTCATCAATCCCCAACTGCCAACGCCCTGGACTGTCAACGGATGAAAGAGGCTGCTCTCTAACCTGAGTAATGAATCGCCTGGTCTATCGGCCTGGAAGCCAGAGCACAGCTATCCCCAGAGCATCCTGTTCTCCCTACAAGCCCCCCTTGCTGGGGCCTTGCATAATGGCTCTTATGCATCTTAAATCCTCTTAGTATGCAACTAATTTAAAAACAGTAAAATGGTTTTGTCTTGGGCATTTCAGCAGAAGGTAGACCAAGCTGATAGGATTCTTGTATTTCATCCCAGGCTCTTGGAAATAAACTGGGGCATACAAATAGAGGTGCACATCCCAGTCCCAAATCTCTCCCAAGCCCCCTCCT
The DNA here is from genome assembly GCA_004024765.1 of Zapus hudsonius. Lineage (NCBI taxonomy): Eukaryota > Metazoa > Chordata > Mammalia > Rodentia > Dipodidae > Zapus > Zapus hudsonius. The sequence goes on from PVHP010023065.1 coordinate 14,887, forward strand.
GCAGAGCCAGTGAGAAGAGAACTATCCACCAGAAAACATGTCAGCCCCATCTCACCTCCCTGAGAGCCGTGGGGAGAAGAGGCCTCAGGGCCAGGGACAGTGAAGGGGACAGCCTTCACTCTCTTGTTGCAGGACAGACCTTAAGCATTAATGATGCTTGTCAGTCATCAGTAGGACCCCACATACCCCAGAGAAATGAAGGGATCTGAACCATAAGAGTCAGTTAAAAACTCACTTAAATGGGGCTCAGAGGGGCAAGGCTGCCTGTGGCGGAGTCTTTATTTAAGTAACTTACAGGGACCACAGCCCAGGTTCCTTTTATGATATACCCAGGGTACAGGTCTGGGTACTAGAAATCCTGCATCCCTAGAATCACGATGCCCACCTTTCCTGGCCTCATGGCACTGAGCTCTCTTTCATTCCTGGGTCCCTTACAGCATTATACAGCTTCCTTGTGCTGTGAGAAGCATTATAACTGGCCAGCAAGCCTTCTGTAGGCAGTGAATAGTGGTTCATTACCTCTTCACTTTTTAAATATTTCTGTTACTTTTAAAAATACATTACGGTTGTGTATGTATGTGTGAGAGTGGATGTGTGTGTGTGGGTATATGTGTGTGCTCATATGTGTGGAGGCTACAAGGAAACCTCAGGTGAATCCTCAAGAATCATTCGTCTTCTTGGAGACAGGATCTCTCATTGGCCTTGAGCTCGCCAATTAAAGTAGTCTGGCTGGCCGAGTAGCCCCAGGGATCTGTCTCTCTTGGCCTCACTAGTACCAGGGATTTGTTGCTTGTTCGTTTGCCTGTTTTTGCCTGGGTTGTGGGGCTTGAACTCAGGCCTTCTGCTTGCAAAGAAAGCACTTTACCCACTCAGCTATTTCCTCAGTCCCAGCAGATTACAATTTTTGAATCGATTTTAAGCAGGCAGCAAAATGAGTGGCAAATAGAATTCCCAGGTTGTCCCTCACCCCTATCCAGTTTTCCTAATTATTGCCACTCTTTTCTTGTTATCACATGATGGATGCCAGCCAAGGAGACCTGTGGTGGCCATTAAGGACCTTAGCCTTCATTGTCTCGTTTAGTGGAGATTGCAGAGTTAATGATAAAAGTCTGTAGCTTCCCTTCTCCCACTCCAGATCTCGGGAGCCTAGCCTGTGCTCAGGATGGACCCCTCCAAGAAGTGGGGCTCAAGGTGGATTCTTTAGTACCCAGATGAGGGAAACAGGACTATTTCCTATGGCTTTTTTTAAATAATAGTACCCCAAACATAAGGGTTTAAACCACACAAATGTATTTTCTTTAGTTTGATAATTAGAAGACAAAAATACATTTCACTGAGCTAAAATCTAAGTGCCAGCAGGCTGGGTTCTTTCTGAAATACCTAAGTGGGAATCCCTTTCCTTCATTTTCCCAGCTTCTAGAAGTGACCCGTGCTCCTTAGCTCATGGCCCCCTCCTTCATCTTCCAGACCAGCAATGGAGGCTAAGTTTTTCCTCACATACCATCTCTCTGACATGGACTTTTCTTCTGCCTTCCTCTCATGCTTATAAGGATTTTTTAAAGAATTAAATGGAACTCATGTTCATAAACCTCATTGATCTTCTCATTTCAAGGTCAGCTGATTAGCAATCTTAATTCCATTTGTGACTTTCATTTCTCCCTTGCCAGGTGAGGTCACATATTCTGAGGTTCTTGGGGGGGGGGGTGTCTGCCCACCTTTGGGGGTCATTATTCTGCCAACCAAGGGGACTTTGTCTTGGAAAAGTGGAGCCTGGGGTCAAGGTTCCTAGTGAAACACAAGCTCACCCTCCCCAGGGGTGACTGGAAACAAGATACATTCTGTTTGTTCAGTTCAAAGGTCACTTCCTTCATGAAGCCTTCCATATTAGCTGACCAATACAGAACACTCTAGATGTGTGGTCCTGAGCACTCGAAATATGACAAGTCCAAGTGTTATATATACACCAGGTTTCACAGACTTGGTGTGAATGTAAGTATTTTATTATGAGTCACTGGGGCTTTCTGACCGACAGCAGCTTCAGGCTGAAGGAGAGACTCTGTCTCAAGGAACTATGCAGATCAGCAGTAAGAGAAGAGCATGTGACCATCTCCTCAGGCCTCTGCATACATGTGCATGGGATGTGCACATCTGCACACACCCATTCAGGAACCATACATCACACACCACACCACATATACTAAAACAGAACAACCAAAAAAAAAAAAAAAAAAAAAAAAAAGCAGGGCCTGGCCACACATGCCCTTATCTCCATCACCAATAGGGGTGAATCACTGGGGCCCCCTGGCCAGCCAGTGTAACTGAAAACACATGGAACTCCAGGTTCAGTAAGAGATTCTGTCTCCAGGAAATACGATGGCAGATTGATAGAGAAAGACATCCATTGTCCTGTCTGTCCTTTGATTATATGCCTGGGGTGTATGCATCTGCGCACACATGTGCATCCACCACACCACACACACAAGCACACCAAATAAATTCATTAAAAGTTTTAAAATATCTGCATGCTAAAGTATATTATGAATTGAACTTCGATTTGGCTACTAGGACCTCTGAAGGTGACTCTGGGGCCTATAGTCTATTTTTGGTTAGTCACTGCTGCTTTGCAACATTCCAGGTGGAGCCAAGAACTTCTTTGCTTACTTCTGTAATCCTCTATTCTTATGTCAAACACTTACTTCACAGTATCATTAACAGTCCACTTGTCTACTGTCCCCACCACACTGTGAGCTCTTGGGCAGCAGAGGCTGTGGCTTATTAATCCTTCTGTGTCTACTAGAGTCAGATGGCACAGAGTCTAGAAAAGCAGGAATATGCAGGGGGCTTGCAGAAATGCCCGGAGTCCTCTGCATACGACCCTCCAATGGAGATATACAAGGATTTGGTGATGAGCTGGATTAGTCCAGGGATGTCTCTGAGCATGGTGGATTAACACTTCCAATTGACTGTCCCTATAATGTAGACACAGGCAATCATGAGTTAAAGATCATGTTTATAAAGTAGAAACTTATTTTAGTTAATGATTCCAATGCAAAGAAGAAATTAATACAGTCCACTCAAGGTATTCCAGAGTCACCAATAGTCATTCACTTAGCGTACGGTGTTAGGGTCTTCCCATTTGGGTCTGTCCTGGACACCTGCCAACCCTGCTCTACCTGCACTTGAAATCTCTCTAGTTGCCCCCCCCCCCCGGGCTATGAAAAAGCCAAGGTCATTATGCAAGGTATAGCCTGTAAATTTCCACCCTTCAGCCTAAATGTGCACAAAGTGACTTGTGTATGTCTCTCCAGCCAGTGTTCCCTGCCACAGGAGGTGAAGAATCAAAGGCAAGGTTTGGTCTTTTAAAGGCCTGGAAAAATTTATGACTCAATTTAAAACCACTTGTAGTTTATCAACGTGGAGGATACAGAGCGGAGCAGCAGCTCCAGGGCAGGAGTGAAAGGGAAGTCTGTCCTTTCGTCCAGCCCGCAGCTCAGCTCACACATTTAACAAAGAAGCAAAGCTTAATCAGAGTTCTAAAGTATCCAGACTGCCTTGTTAGCCTTGAGTGGCTGGAGAGAGTCCAAGGCACCCCCTGGATGGCTCGGTGAAAACACAAAATGGCAGAAATGTGGAGCGTGGGGAACCCTCAACTTAAGGCTTAGTCTCAAACTTGAACTCTTGATCTGACAATCACTTTTCCTTAGGTAACACAAGAGAAGCATGAAACAGAAGACCCCTCACTAAATGTTCCTTACTTCTTTGACAGTGCATAAGAGTCCAATTTACCAGGCTTATGAGGCAGGACACTGAAGCATGCTGGGAGGTTTCTCTATACACAGTCTGGGTTCTGCAGGTAGGTGCACCTGACAAGGCTTGCCAAGACTCGGCTCGGTTGTGCTCATGGCTGCTAACAACAAGGATCTGACTCGAGTGGCTTGCACACACACGTGTATTGTCCTTCTACCTTAGAAGCCTGGAGGTCAATACAGGCCACAGTCCAAGAACACAACAGTGTCAGAGCAGAGGTCTCTGCGATGCTTTCTCTCGTGGTCTCAAGTTGGCTACTGGAGGTCCGACTGTTACAATCTGAGCTTTAAGCAGCAGAACAGGCATTAGGTGGGGGATGTCTTGGAAGTCTCAGCCAGTGACATTTCTGGTTACATCACATCTACCACATCTAAATGCAATGGCCACTGAACATGCTCACATATGTTTTCTCCCCACCGCATCCCACCCCCCATTCAGCCCTTTTTGTCTCCTACAACATAGGGAGAAGAAGAAGGTAGATAGATTAGAAGTTTCTTTAGAAATTCACAAACAGCAATGCAGCACTATGGGAAGACAGGAGCCTGGCCTGCCACCTTCCTCAGTCTATGGTGCATGACCAACCCCTCCTTTCCCTCTCATTGGATTATTTATCTACAAAGCTATTTTGTTTTCTTAAATTCTGGGGTCAGATCTTGCTTGTGCAGTGACCACAGTGGACTTTGGTAAATGCTTAGTGAATTTACTTTTACACCCAATAACACATTTACTGATGGTTGTGGCGCCAGCTACCTGTTAGGGTTGTTTGAAATAATTCATGTGAGTGCTAAGGGCAGTGCCAAGACACAGTGATCACTCCCTGGTGATAGATGCTGATGAGAGCCACAGCTAGAATGCAAAGGCAACTAACTGCTACCTGCTACAAGAACTTCAGATGTATGAAAAAGTGACAAGAAGAAGCCAACACTTTACCCTTGACCATGGCAGTGAAAGCAGTAACCTCAGGCATGAACTTCTAGTTTTCCCCAAGATATTTGTTTTTAAAAATTATGTATGTATGTATGTATGATGTATGTATGTATGTATGTATGTATGTATGTATGTATGTATGTGGTGGTGGGAGGCATGGCAGGATCTCTTGCCACTGCAAATGAACACCAGACACATGCATCACTTTTTTTTCCTCATCACTTTTTAAATGTAGCTTTATGTGGGTTCTGGGGAATTGAACTCAGACAGGTAGGCTTTGCAAGCAAGTGCTTTAACCACAGATCAATCTCCCCAACCAGACATGTATTTTTAAAATACTCTCATTTATTTACTTGCAAGTAGAGAGACAGAGAGAGGGAGATTGGGCATGTGTGTGCCAGGGCCAAATGCCAGTGCAAATGAACTCCAGACACATGCACTACATTGTGCATCTGGCTTTATGTGAGCACTGGGGAATCAAACCCAGGTCTCAGGCTGTGCAAGCAAGTACCTTTAACCACTGAGCAATCTCTCTAGCCCAACATGCATTTTTAGGACATATAAATCAGGGATGGTGTGTAGTGTCACACATCTGAAATCCCAGTACTCGGGCTACATAGTATGCCCTGCTTCAAACAACAACAAACAAACAAATATCTTTAAAGTATAAATTAAAAGTGGAAATTGCTTATTTTTAAATAGTTTAATATATTATTTTAAATATGAGACATTTTAGGCATTTGTATAAGCAATGTAGTAGACATTTAGAATCATACATTATATAAATGCTATATGAATATATATAATAAGAAATAATCATGCTGAACTTTGTATCAAGTCACACCACTCCACAAGGCCACTGTCTCACCAGATTTATGGTCTAGGATCCTTCAGCTAGTGCTCAATCTTCCTCTGTCCAGAGAGCTCTGTCCCCTGTGTCCAGGCCAGCCAGATACAGGTGTTCTAAACAGGATGGTGATCGTGAACTAGAGCCCTCCTCAAGGGGCTCCTGCTGAGCCCCCTGTCATTTTATGTTGCCAATTAGGCAACCTCTTTGCCCTCAAGCTGTGGCCATCCTCTTTAAGGGCCTGTTTTCTGCCAATGAAAATGATGCCGTGTGGGCATCTCTCTTGGTTGCCACATGTTCAGCATCATCTCACAAGGGGCCCTTGGTCCGGAGCTCTTCTGGACATTTGAAAGGCACCTTACTATTCCTACAAGCCAAGATCACTTCCCACCCAAGTTTACATTTCAATGATCAGCAAAGTTTCATACATTTAAGAAACTAGCAAGAGACCCTTCTCAGCCCATCATCATGGGTTTTCATAATGAATTAGGCAGAGAGGAGACACATTCCTAAGCTAAATTTGAGAACAAAAAAGGACCTGTTTTCCTGCGTAATGAATTGCTGAGAAATTATTCAAAATGTGACTTAAAAACCCTCTAGCCAGCAAGCTCAATTCTCTGAGCCATGAGTTAGATAAAGGGCTTTTATGAACCCACAGAGGGAGACCTCTGAGGATTTATGTGGGTGAGGAGAGAATGTCAGTGCCGTACCACCGCCTTCTCCCAAGGGCTTGTGCTGGATGCAGAGGCCCTGGGACCTCACGTACCAATGCCAAGGCCAAGTGGGGATGCAGCAGGGAAGCCAGGCAGTTCTCACAGCATCCCTTGCTTAGGCTCAGGGCTGCAGCTCACCCTGGAGCCCAGTAGGGCACTGTCCCTGTCCTGCATGTGGGAATTACTGGATCTGAAAGGACAGAGAAGACCACCTCCCCAGATTATCGCCATCCTAAAGATGTGCTCCCTGTCTTCCCAACATTGGTTCTGGGGAGAAGATCTGAGCCTCCTGTGATGCTGACACTCTGGGGTGAATATGCAAGAGCGTTTGAAGATGCTTCCATAGAAATAAACCCCACCCAGAGAAACAGAATCCCTTTCACAAATAGAGCTCTAGAAATGAAAGTCAAGTGACAGCTAAGAGGACAACAGACTGTGACAATGCAACTTCGTGAGGATCTTTAATCACGCTTTCCCAAGGCATCTGGGGCATGCAAAATTCTCAGTGCATGGACCTACCTAAGTGTTTTTGGTGACAAAGGACACAAACGACTTCCAATACCATGGGGAACTGCGACATCTTTAATTCTGGTTACCAATCAGGCGATGCACCCGTCTTGAGCCACAAATACTTCAGACTGACTGTGCTTCTTACCCACTGCCCACCGCATGTGCACATGGACTGACAGCTTGGAGCTCTGGCCTACCTCCCACTGGTTTCTTGGACATGAGGACAACCTGGATGTGACATCTTCCAGCGCAATGGTAGCCAAGATCATCTGGCAACACCTACTTTGTCTCATTCCCAAATATTCCAAAAACTAGTCATCTCCTATGACTAGAGTCCATGTGAAATGTACAGTATTTTCTCTCTAACCTAAAGTTACCCGCTGGTTGAGAAGAAGTAATAGTTTAAAAACAAATAAATATAGATAATAATTAACACTATGTACAATATGTGAAATAATAAAATAAGCAAATTAGAAACAAGAAGCATATGTATATGACATAAAAATACAAAGAGCAGATTCTGTACATTGTACCAGAATGTCACAGTATAAAAAATAATATATATATTCCCTTCTTACATAGTACCTGGGCCTGGAGATGCCATACTCTGAAAATCATCTCTTTACTTCCCATATCTATCTTCCCAAAGCTCAAGAAAGCACAGATTAAGAAACTGTGTTACTTCCTGCAAGCGAACAGAGCAGATTGCTACTGACGGGTTGTCAGGGAGCCTGGAGGTGTGGCCCAGAAGCTGGAGCTCAGTTGGTTAGAACCCTGCAGTAAGCTGATTAAGTTTGAAGTTGCCAGATGGCTCAGCCAGCTTCTTGCCATCCATGGCTAACCTTATCAACCTCAGTTTCAAGTCTGCTCACATGAATGTGTTTGCCATTCCCCCTTTAACTCAATCCATGTTGAGTGCAATGCCCAGCATCAGAGTAGGTGTTTCAAGAATTTTAATAAGTTTCCATTTCCTCTTCATTCTAAGGGGCTCTCACATAGCTGACATCCTTCACTAGAAGATGCAACCCCAAGGTTCTCCACTACTGTGATCTTAGCCAGCAAAGGGTTAGCAACTACACCCTCCATTGGAATCTGGGATTCATCTGGGATCTGCCCATGCTAGAACAAAGCCATGATGACTTGTCCAATCATTGCCTTTGTTTCTTGATTTGTACCTGTTATAGTCAGGATGAACATCCAAACCAAGCACAGTTTAGAGGAGAAGGGGATTTATTTCAGGCTTACAGATCCAGGGAAAGTTCCATTAATAGCAAAAGAAGCTGCTTCCATACATCCCAGCAGAGAAAAACAACCAAACAGCTCATGAAAACTAAAAGCAACAGTGTGAACCCAGGCAGAGCTCAACTTCTCTGTATACCTTTGAGCTGGAAGTCAGATCTGCCCCAAACACACTTTAGGGCTGGACTCCAGGATCTGCCCCTAGTGACACCTCCAGCCAGGTGGTTGGAGATCCAAGTTACAAGTTTTAACAAAACACCTGAGTCTATGGGGGACATACACTCACACTACCACAGTACCCAAAGATGGCTCTTGGGTGTGAAGTTTTTCTTTAAATGCTAAGCCATTCCTCTGAGGTCAAGAGCAGTTACTCAGTTTTTGCTATTGCTCAAGAGCTGAACACTGACTTCTCTGAAGCCATCCCTGCAGAGTAGCATCCTTCCAATGTGGGACTCTGACATGGTCAGTTCGAATTTCCACTGCCTGATGCCTGATGTCATTTAGTGTATCAAGAGCTTGGCCACTGGTGCTGTTTAGTCAAACCTGAATATCTCCATTCACTGTGTGGTGACTGGCCACCAATGCTTGGTCCTCCTGTGCTCATGCCAGGCCCTGGCCTCCTCTCTGCATGACTCACACTGACATCCTCCATATCTGAGAGCTGAAACTCTGAAGACATAAAGTGATTTGAGGGATCCAAAACCTCCACCATCTATCTATGCAGTACTGATATCTTCCCCTGTGGACAGCACACAGTGATGTGCTTACCCAGAGCACTTCCTAGACCAGAGCTGTTTCACATGCTTTTTACTGCAACTTTGAATTTTCAAACCCAACTCTCCCATCTGCTTCAAGCAAGATTCTAATGCCTCCTGGCATCCTCTGTCTTCTCGCGACTCCCTTCAAGGTTGAAATACCAGAAGAGGAGACCTAGAAAAAGGAGGCATTTATATAAATCATAAGTACTAGAGCTGTTCTAGAAGTTAATTAGCTGTCAAAAATAAGTAGTTGTATAGTAGATAAAAAGAAAGTTACCTAAAAACACAGCAGAAGATGTTGTAAGTTGCATATTATTTGTCCTTATTGTTAAGGTTCTCGACTTCCCAAAATAGGTAACTCCTCTTTCTTGTGAAGTATGTTCTGCTATCGTTGCCAGAATCCCTTCTTTCCTCCTCCTTCCCCTCTTTAACCTTTTTCTCCCCTCCTCTTTCTCCTCCTCCTTTTCTTCCTCTTCTTTGAGATAAGGTCTCACGTTGTAGCTCAGGCTGGCTTTGAGCTCACTGTGTAGCCTAGGCTAGCTTTAAACATGTGGCAATCCTCCTGCCTCCAACTCCTGCCTGGGATTATGGCATGAACTCCTCTTCTTCATTCTATTCCCTTCTCATACTCTGCTGATGAAGTTCCTCTCGTTGTAAGGACAGCACGTGGACCAAGCATTCCATGACCCAGACATGGGACTACTTCAGAGATGACTGTACAATTTAATAAGCCAGACAAATGAGAGGCAGTCCACGGGGGGGGGGGGAAGAGTAACAGTAAAAGCCAAGGGAGCCTTGGTTTGCTAGAAACTATTTGGTTGCTGCATGTAGAAATCCTGCCACCTCAGAGAGGAGCAAAGTCTTAGGAAGCAACGGGACAGGTGCACGATGACTCCGCTGGGCTCAGTCATTCCTGAGACACCATGTCCCATGGACTATCCAGCCCGTGAACAATTAAACCATGTTCTGCTTGAGTTAAATTTCTCTCATTTTCAAATCAAAACATTCATAGTAAATATCTGCCTTATCTTTAGCATGATAAGTCACTGTATCTGCTAGTCAGGGATACAAGTGGTGGGTATTAATGTACCACAAGGACCCTTGCACAGCAAGCTCACAGCAATCAACAGGCTTTGGCGTTTCAAAGCATTTATTCACTCGGAGGGAGTGTGACATTTGAAAATAAAGAGTCATTTTACTATAGAGGCCTAAATAGTTATGACATGAAAACCGCAGTTTTCAAACATGCTGACTAAAGTCATTGGCAATCTCTGTGTGATCAAGCAAACTTGAGGGAACCCCAGTTGTTTTTCAAGCATTTGGAGATGGAATGAATTAAATGACAAATCTCTTTACCCTTCCACTTTGTCACGAGAATACAGAGGGCTGAACCTTACCATCTAATGAATACATCATGGTCCATGGATCGGCAGCATTGAGCAAAGTAAGAATTACAGTGGTTGGAACTGGACAGGCGCTTCTGTCTCTAAGGAGAGTCTGAAAGCAGCCAGAACACAGCTGCTCTGGGAGCTCAACCAGGTCACCAGAGACCCAGGTCTCTCCCAGCTCTCTGCTGTAGCCTTCCTAGGGCTGTGAGTTGGCTCTTCCACTCCCATTATTAAAGCCCCATTCCAGACAGCTAGATGCATGTAGGAGCCAAGAACATAGATTTCCCTTTATGGAGATTTCCCAGAAGTCATATGGAACATACGGAACTCCATGACCTAAACTTAGTCATGTGGTCACCCTAAATACTTTACGAGTAAAAAAAAAAAAAGTAACTCAAAAGTCTTTAAATTGGATGACAGCATACCCAGATAAGGATCAGAGATCATAATATTAAGACAAAGGACACAATGAATGATGTTTGGGGTAATTTGTGGTTCTGGTAATTGGGGACAAGACATAGGATGGGGCAGGAATCCAGGGATTCTGAATTGCATAAGGCTGAAAGATATTGGTGCTTCTTCTACTGGGTATGCCTGAGCAGGCTTTATTGAATGGCTCATGATGGTGACTTCTTGGCCTGTTGCTTCTTTGAGAAACATATTCTAGCTTTTTCTGCTTTACCTTTCATAAAGATCAAGTTCCCCAAATGCATACACTGGATGCGTCCATTCCCCGTTGCTTTTTATTCATTGTATCACCTAGGCTGTTCATATGTTTGTTGATAATGGCTGGAAGAAGTCAAGATTTTAATGATAAAAATGAAATATGAATAGAGTATTTTCCCTCTCTTAGGATGCATCCTGTAAGTATGTTCTTCTCTGACAAATGAAAGCAAAGCAATCACAGCTCTTAGACTCACTAAAATCATTTGGTTTAAGCACTTGAATGATGCTAAAAGGAGGACTCATTTCAGAGGAGGAAAACATAAAATTCTTTCTCCACCATATTGTCTCTCAGCTGCCCATTCATCTCCCTGCAACTTTCCAACAGCTGTAAAGCATCTTGTGGGCAAAGCACAGACTTGTGCATGGATTTTCAGATGTAACTGGCTGGTGGATAAGTAGGTGAAAGAAGGATCAGTATCTCTAGAGACCTCCAGTCAGAAGGTCACAATGTGTTCATGCTTTGCTGTACCTGTGTGCAACACAGAGCAAATGGGGTTATTAACATGAAAAAAGTTGGCAGGTTACTATGCCTTCCTTCAACTGTCTCATGAGGAAGAAAAACAGAAAGATTAAAAAAAAACACAGCCAAGATCAAAACAAAAAAGGTAAACATAATTTCAGAGTAGAATTGGGGAAGAATCACAAATTGATGAAAGGGACTCACTGGTCTCTGGGACTCACGCAGCATATGGGAAGTCGGCTCTGGTGGGATGAAGACCAACACATGCTGTACTGGATGCAGAAAACCCAATGCTGAATTGATAAAGCTACCCTGATCCCAAGAGGACTCAGAGGACACTATAGACTGTTGCCTGGGGCAGACGGCTCCTGACAAGCTACAGGTCTAGATGGAAAGAACCACACATAATCTCTCAATTATAGCCCAACTAAGCCACTGGTTAGCTAGAGAAATCTGTGCATTACCAGTATCACATCAGAACAGGAAAACTGTGTTGCTTTTTTTTGAGCAAGTATGGCTGTTAAATAATGACACCCATAAAACCACATGCAAAGAAATTTGATACTATGATCTGATCTCCAAGTTTTGAATCTTTAACATGAACTTATTCTAAAGGAAATGAATTTTTAATCAGATTTTGACAAAACTTTAAACCATGAAACAAAACAAAAAAATAAATCAAACAAGAATGGGAAAAGAAATAATTAGAAACTTTAAAAATTCAGAACCCCGCAGGCAGTGATGGGATGAGCAAGAGACATATAATCACAGCCAATTGGTCAACCCAGGACAAACCAGCGACACAGACACCAAAGATTCTAAACACATCCTCAAACAGAAGTACAGAGGCACCTAAGGCCTCAACAACAAAGCAACCTTAATACTCACCCACCATGACTCAGGGAACTGAGCGGAAGAAGGGGTGGAAAGATTGTAAGAGACATGGTGGGGAAGAATATCCAGAGACATTGCCCACCTCAGTAACAACATGCAAAGGGAGAGGGGGACCTGGGTTTACTCCTAGGCTATTCACAACCCCCTACCCCATGGACTGATCCAGACTGCCCATGGAGGAGGACATCCAACTGACCAGGGACAGGGAAGAGGGAAATAGGGGAATGGGAGACATCAACACGTTAATCCCTTATTAAGTGTATCTAAGTATGGATAATTTTAAAAAAATAACAAATTGACATTGAAGGGCTGGAGAGAGAGTTCAGTCAGTAAATTTCAATCCCCAGAACCCACATAAAAATGTCAGGCATGATGGCACATATCTGTAATCCCAGCACTGAGGAATGGAGGTTGGAGACTCTCTGGAGCTCACTGCCAGCCAATCTAACCTAATTAGTAAGCTCCAGGCTAATGAGAGATTCTATCTCAAAAAAGAGGTGGACAGTCTGCATACCTGAGGAAGGTCATCCAAGGTTATCTTCTGGCCTTTACAAGCCATTGTGTGGTGGTTTGAATGTAATGTCCTCATAGCCTTAGGTATTTTT
>PVHP010023066.1:0-27725 GCA_004024765.1 Zapus hudsonius
GACTCTATTTTATACGTAACAATCTTAACTTGAGTTACTCCATTTTGAGCACAAATGCCGAGAAAGAATGACTCTCCCTCTTTTACACAAGTTAAACACCATCGCCTTCCAGCACACCACGAGGCACAAGATAATTCATTATTTGTGCTAATAAATGACACCTGAAAATATGCCAAATCCTATAAAAATACCAGATACATGAGCTTGTCACTCACACCAGATGTCCCTTAGATGTCAATCACAAGTGGTCAGTCACCTAGGACTATAAAAGGAGGAGGGGGCTGTCATCTGGTCTCATGTAGGAGAGCTGCTAGAGTGAAGGACCCCTGCCTCTGTCTTCTGCTCTCTGTGCCAGCTTGAGTATAGTTTCTTAGCCCACAACAAACTGCCCTCTTTCCCAGAAATCCCCGAAGAGTGAAAGGATGTCTGCTCTTCCCCTTTCTGCGAAAATGGCTCCCATGGTCAGTGTCAGCAAATCTCTTTAGATAGGGCTTGCAGAGCCCATGGAGTGGGTCACATCTCCCTGAAACTCAGTTCCTCTGGCTAGCTGAGTGGTACTTCGTCCCTTTGAGCACCCTCAGGTCTGGTTCAGGTCCGGGCTTGAGCTTGTTTATCTGTCTTCCCTCTGGAAGCAATCAGCTACCTTCTTTATTTCAGGGTAAGATTTATGACTCCAGTCCCCAGAGCCCTGCTTCTGGCTAGGCACCTCCTATTGGACAAGTTCATCTATCTCAGCCCGAGTGTGCCTCTCCTCCTCCCCACTGGTTCTTCACCCCCAAGTAACCAGCTGGAGCACAGGGCATCATCTGCTCTCCGTTCAGCTCCTAAGTCCTGTGAACAGGCTGCTTCTTGCCAGGCTCAGTATTTCTTGCCTGGTCCTTTTGCAACCTCCAAAATACTCTCCTGCCTCTGACTGTGCCTAGTCCACCCTCCCCTGGACAGCGCAGTGAACAGTAAACATCTGACAATTCTTCTCCTGCTAAAATGCATCCTATGAAACTCTCCTGGGAGGAAAGATGCATCCATTATTCATGTCCCCTCTGCTTGCAGGTTCTGGGGACGCCTGCTGGTTAAACAGAGTGTCTGCTTTATACTGGTCATATTTCTGTAACTTCAAGGAATGCTGTTCTCTCATCTACTGACTGCATTTCTCCTTTTGTGAATAAGAATTCTTTTCTTTGTGGTGTGTGTAGTGTGTATGATACATTCACATGCAGATGCAGGCATCCTGTGTGCTCATGTGCAGAGGTCAGAGGAGGATGTCAGGTGTCCTTCTCTGTATCTCTTCCACATTATTTCTTTCAGACAGAGTCTCACTGAAACTGGAGCTCACCAGTTATGTTGGCTGACCTGTGCCCTGCCTCAGCGCTGGGGTGTGCTGTGCCCACTTTTTGGGATGTATCTGTGTGAGTGAAGAGTATGTGTGATGTGGTGTGTGATGTATGTGGCATGTGCACCTGTGCATGCCTGTGTGTGTGCATGTGTGCATACAGAGGCCAGGGACTGCTGGGTGCCCACCTCTATCACTCGTCCATGTATTTCCTGTAATGAAGTCTCTCTCTCTCTCTCTTTCTCTCTCTCTCTCTCTCTCTCAACTTCATCTACTACTTTAAGCCAGGGAGCCCCAGCAATGTTCCAGTCTCTGCCTCCCATGGGACTGGGGTTACAGAGATTCATGGCCATGTGTAACTTTTTACATGGGTTCTGGGGAATTGAACTTGGGTGGTCTTGGGTCCTCTTAGGTTATCATGCTTAAGTTGCAGGCACTCTTACCCACTTAGCCCTCTCCCCATCCCCAAGAATAATTTTTTAAAAGAAAGATTTATTTATTTGCAAGAAGAGGGAGGGAGGGAGAGAGAGAGAGAGAGAGAGAGAGAGAGAGAGAGAGAGAGAGAGAGAGAGAGAGAGAGAGAAGAGAGATGTTAGGGCTCCCTGTCACTGCAAATTAATTCCAGATGCATGCACCACTTTGTGCATCTGGCTTTACATTGGTACTGGAAAATGGAACCTAGGCTATCAGGCTTTGCAAGCAAATACTTAACTGCTGAATCACCATCTCTACAGCCCCTTGACAAGATTTTTTTTTGTTTTTTAGAGGTAGGGTCTCACTCTAGCCCAGGCTGACCTGGAATTCACTATGTAGTCTCAGGGTGGCCTTGAACTCATGGTGATCCTCCTACCTCTGCCTCCCGAGTGCTGGGATTAAAGGCGTGCGCCACCACGCCCAGCCCTTAACAAGGTTTTAATTGTCATGGTTTAAACCTGAAATGCTTCCTGCAAGTTCAAGTTTTGTATCACTTGGGTATAAAACTTTGGTGCTACTTTGGGGAGTTCTGGAAACATGGGGAGGTAGGGCTACCTAGTAGAAGTAGGTCACTGGAGCTGGGTCCTCGGGGGACCCTCCATTTCTTGTGCTAGCTCTCTCTGCTTCATGCTCCATCATAATGTAAACAGCTCTGTGACATGGCCCCTATTCCTTGGCCTGACTTGCTTGGTCATGCCTTTCCTAGTGTGCCTTCCTCGTCATGATGGACTGAAACTTTGAAACCATGAGCCAAACTAAACCTCAAGCTGTTTCTGTCAAGTTTTGTGGTCCCAATGATACACGAGTACCTAAAGCATTAGGTTATCATATGGTTTTCTCTTTTCTCCATGTGTGGCAGGATAATGAGAGGAGCAGAAGGCTGCCCATTGGCTTAGTGCTGGGAGGTGCTGGCCACTTTGGGACCTCCTTACATCTCTCTAGGTATTTGCTTTCTCAACCCAAAATAAGGGGAGATAGAGTAGGCACCTTGTTTGTTCTGGTGACACCAGAGCAGGGTCCTGAGTTCCTCATGGAAACAGCTGTGTGGCATGGTCTCTGGCATGCCTGCATCTGCCTCACTGTGGAGGATTCCAGCAGGAGGTGTGTCCAGTGTTTACCATCTGACTGCTTCCAGGGGTGTTTGTGGGGTGCACTCAGACTATTAAAAGCAGTTGTTTTCCTAAATTATATTCTCCCTTTGGTAACTAAAACATGCCCTGGGATTTGGTGGTTTAGAATGTGTGTACTGAATGGTGCTTTCTTAATGTACTTCAGAAGAAAGCCCTTCTCCCATGTGCTACTTGTATGGGTGTGTATACAAACTAGCCTTTTGCTTCTGCTCCACTGAGGTCATATATATCCAAGTCTATCATTGACTCCCTTTGAAGGCCTGGACGGGCCTCGCCATTCATTCAGTCATCATGCTGACTGGGGCCTGCCCTTCTCACTTCCAGGAAGCATGGCTGATACTCCGAAGGAGGGAAAACTGACTAGGTTTCTGGACTTCACCCAGCTGATTGATATGGCTTCTGAGAGTGTGGGAGGAAAGGTAAGTGGTGCTGAAGGGACAGCGACTTGTCTTTAGGAGGGTGCTGGTGCTGAGTAGGCAACTTGTGGGGCACTGATCTGAATTAAAGCGGCAAGAATCAGGCTGAAGCAATGCGCCCAGCAAGGATACCCAGCAGTGCTGAGGTTCCCAAGAGTTGACCCGAAATCCTGGCAATTCTGAGCAAAGTCAGTAGCACCTTAATTTGGCTTTTAAAGACATTTGTACTTATGGAAGTTTCATCTCGCTTCTGTGTGCATTTTTACAGAATGGACCAATGGTCCTTATTCTTTAGTGCAGTGCTGAACTCAACTCTGCCAGTGCATGGCAGAGGCACCTGGAGCTCATGGAAGGGAAGCCACAAGTGGCCCAGCCTGTTCAGTCTCCATGGAGGCGGAGGCAAAGTCCAAATCAACACCGTGACCACAGCATGGACAAGGTGCTGGGGACACACTGATGCCAGCACTGGTCAGCCCACTGATCCTTCATGAGCCTTCTTGGAAGACAGGATGCTGTGAGGTGGCACAGTGGGGTCCCTCTTTGTCCTTTGGGTTCCTGTGTTAGATCCAGAGTCTGGGGCATTGTCCTGCAGGCTGCAGTAGTCATCTGGCCAGGATTAGGTTGGGTGACCAACAGCCTGCTTTGCTCAGGAAAATGTGGTTTACACCTGTTTAACTAGTGTGTAAATATCACCCCAACTCACTCAGAAATGGCTGCTTTGGGAGGAAGGAAATGAGGGTACCAACACAAGACTTGTACACACAGAGTTTCTACCTATTAGTTATAAAAAATAAATAAAAAGAAAGTCAAATAGGATGAGGGGAATGGATAGAAGACACAAAAGTGAGAGAAAGAATGCAGAAATATGCATGCTCTAGTAGGGAGGTATACTAATTATGCTGATATCTCTGAGCATGCGTTGACATACAAATGCATCCATAGAAAATGTTCTCTGGGGTCATACTCATTAAACAGTACACAGACTTCAGAGAATACATGTAGGTTTCCAACTCATATAGCTTTTGTCATAATTGGTATATATTTGCAAAGACATCTTATCCAGAGGTTTTTTTTTGCCTAATTTTGAAGTTTGTATAACAAATATTACTGGATGCATTCAATGTTGCCTCACTAGTTGTTATGTATATTTAGCATGTGTCTGGCTCAAACAACAGGTGTGACCAGGTGTCTTTCACTGGTGTGCGTACGGTGTATGTGTGTTCATGTATGCATGTGTCTATGTGTGTGGGAGCATATGTGCACGTGTGCATGTGTGGTTCACATGCATGTGAGTGCATGGGAAGGTCAGAGGACATACTCAGGTGCAGTTCCTCAGGTCCCATCCACCTTTAAAACAACTTAAATAATTTATTTATTTATGAGAGGGGGGAGAATGGGCACACCAGGACTTCCTGTAGCTGCCAGCGAAGTCTACATGCATGTGCCACTTTGTGCATCTGGCTTTACATGGGTAATAGGGCATTGAACTCTGGCTGTCAGGCTTTGCAAACAAGTGCTTTTAACCACTGAGTCATCTCTCCAACCCCCTCCATCTTAATTCACTATGTAGTCTCAGGGTGGCCATCTGCCTATCTCTGGGGAGATTTCTGCATGCATGTGCCACCACACCTGGATCTCACCCACTTTTTTTCTTTAATTGATTTATTTTATTTTATTTTATTTATTTATTTTCAAGCAGAGAGAAAGAGAGAGGGAGAGAGAGGAGTGAATACGAGGGCCACCACCTTGTGGGTCTGGCCTATGTGGGCACTGGGGAATTGAACCTGGGGCCTTTGGCACTCGAGGCAAGTGCCTTAACCACTAAGCAATCTCTCCAGCCCCTCTTTAATTGATTTTATTTTTAACATAAAAAGTTCAGTAAAAATTGGGTGAAGTAAAGTGATTTTAAACAGTAAATCAATCCTATCAACATAGCACAAGGCTGGCCAAAACCACAAGGGCAGCCTGCTTTAGAATATTTACATGATAACAAATTAAACCTTTCAGAACTTATAGCATCCTTACAAAGTCCTTCTGTGATCCTAGCACATAGAGGCTAACAGAAAAACAGAAAACAAAAACCAAATTATTTTCACTATATTCACATATACATTAAAATATAATACAGATCATCAGGGTAAAGGGTCTTGGGTGGGGATGTGCATGGGTCCTTGCACTGACAGCACTGCCAAGGAGGAGACCTCAGTTTCATAGAGGGGTCAGGCATGGCTAGGGGACTTCCCTATGTTATTTCCTCTGATGAGCTATAACCATAATACTCCAACAGCTCGCAGCTAGGGGGTCATTTGTAGATGGAGCTCATTTTTGTGACTTGCAGTTAATTCTTGTAGATTTGAACTGCCCAGGATTTACCTACCTTTTTTTTAATTATCCACAATGAGTTACATTGCTTAGTGGGCAAACAATGAGTTGTTATCCCCAATTCCCCGTTGCCCCCCTTCCCCATCTCCAGTCAGCTGGATGTCCTCCTCTGTGGGCCGTCTGTATCAGTCTTTGTGGTAGGGGACCATGGATAGCCCAGTCTTCAGCCAGGTTCTCCTGACCCAAGTGTGTTGTCACTAAGGGGTGCCATGCCTCTGATATTCTCCCCCACCGCGGCTCTCACAATCTTTCCACCCTCTTCTGCTCAGTTCCCTGAGTCGTGGTGGGTAAGTATTAAGGATGCTTTGATGTTGTGAGCTTAGGGATTTTTGTGTCGAGAATCGTTGGTTTCTGTCTCACTGGCTTATCCTGTGTTGATTGAATGGCTGTGGCTGTGGGTCTCTTGTTCATCCCGTCATTCTCTGCAGGGTTCCCTATGGATCCTCCACGATATGACTGTTGAGACAGGGTCTCTTATTGATTGCAGAGCTTTGGACCAGTAGGCTAGACTGGCTGGCTCATGAGCCTCAGGGATACTCCTATCTTTGCTTCCCCAGCTCTAGGATTATTGGCATGTGCCACCACTCCTGTAATTTTTTTTAAATGTATTTTATTTATTTATTTGAGAGTGTGAGAGAAAGAGGCAGACATGGGGGGAGGATGGGCATATCAGGGCCTCCAGCCACTGCAAATGAACTCCAGATGCATGCATCACCCTGTGCATCTGGCTTTACGTGGGTACTGGGGAACTGAACTCGGATCCTTCTGCTTTGCAGACAAATGGCTTAACCACAAAGCCATCTCCCCAGTCCCTGGAATTTTTTTTTTTTTACATAAATACCGGGAATCAAACTCAGGTCCTCATGCTTGCAAGAAAGGCGTGTTACTGACTTGAGTATCTCCCAATGCTCTCTTACTTTGTTTTCCTGCCATTATTCTGTTTTTGAAAGAACCAGGCTAAGGAAAAGTTTGTTTCCAAGTGTGAGAAGTTAGCATTTTCTCTCTCAGATGATTAAAAAAAAGATCAAGAAAAAAGGGAAGAGAACTGGAGAAATGGCTTTGCGATTAAGGCCTTTGCCTGCAAAGCTGAAGGACCCAGACTCAACTTCCCAGTACTCACATAAAGCCAGATGCACAAAGTGACATGCATCTGGAGTTTGTTTGCAGTGGCTAGAGGCCCTGGCACATCCATATTCTCTCTCTCTCTCTCTCTCTCTCTCTCTCTATCTCTCTGCTCGCAAATAAATAAATAAAACATTTTAAAAGAAAGAATAAGAGAAGAAACATTTAAAATCCATCATGACTTAATTGCTTTTAGATGTTTCATTAGGGAATGAGCTAAAAATGGTTTTGATTTATTGCCATTTCATCTTGACTTTTTTTCTCTTTTCCTAGATTCTATTTTCAACAGATGACTTTTTTGCACCTGCAGAAAACCTCTTAAAGGTATTGTAAATTGGTGTTTGGCAGTGCAGAAGGTCAGCACGTCATGTGCTTTGCAGCTACAAGAATTGAAAGCCACCATGAATCTGGGACAGACGCTTGCACTGTGTCCCAGGAATCAGCCCAGGAAACACACATCAGCACCAGCTCATGTGGGAACATGCAGGCAGATCTAGCTGCTGGAGGAAGCCAGGCCACTTTGCTTTAGGGGGAAAATACTGAGGTCCTCAAGTATTGCTCTCATAACTAATGTGAGCTCTCTACCCTGGGTTGGGAGGAAAACTGATAAAATCTTAATTTTTTGGGGGGGGAACCTAATTACAAAAGTGTATGGTGTCCATAGTTAAAGCTAGACAAACATAAGAAAGAAATAGAGCTGTGTTGGAATCCTGCTCTCTTGTCACACCCACAGGGGCACCAGGGCTCCTGAGGGTGGAGAAAGGAACCATGGTACAGATGTGCAGTGCATATGATTGTAGCAAACACTCCCTCCCCAGAGGCAGTGGTCCTCTGGACACCTGGAGAAATTGCTTGCTGCCAGGGCAGGGCTGGCTGAGTGCAGAGCACATTGAAGCATGGCCTGTATTGTCCATATATTAACTTACCTGTTTCTCAGGAGAAAATGGAAGTAAAATGAAAGCCAGAGATGTGAGGGTACAGGCGAGTGAATGTCAAAGTTCTTACCACTTTATTCCATGTCGTCCCCCATAAATGTAACTGTGTACACCTTGACCTGCTAGTCCACAGGTTTACGTTATTTGCACAAGCAGGCAAACATATAAAAAATATATGCTGGTGTTGTTTGGAG
Source organism: Zapus hudsonius (assembly GCA_004024765.1). NCBI lineage: Eukaryota > Metazoa > Chordata > Mammalia > Rodentia > Dipodidae > Zapus > Zapus hudsonius. The sequence goes on from PVHP010023066.1 coordinate 7,984, forward strand.
AAAATGGAGCTAGGTGAAAAGCAATAGCAAATTAGATAAAGACAGCGTGGCTCTTCCAGACATGGAGAGGCTCCTTGAGAATGAGCAGGTGATCCACACGGAGTCCACACATGTGCTTGAACAGGGTCTGGAGGGCCACATGTTGCACCATGAAGCTCAAGAGATAGGCTTGGGCAGCAGGGCAAGAGCACGAGGCTCTATTTCTTGTATTTTATGGCTGGGTGTATACATGCACACACAATACAAACCCATTAACACAGTCACATATATGTGCATATACAGTCACTCGTAAAAAACAAGATGAGGTAGCTCTTTTTTCCATGGAGTATTCCAGTAATCTCATTGAGGAGGGCCCTCAGTGGAGTGGGGGCAGGGAGGAGAGAAACGGTGGTACCAACACATGATTTGTACATGCAAAAAATAAATAGGAATATATATTAAAAAACAAGATAAGGGCTGGAAAGCCTGCTCAGTGGTTAAGGCACTTGTCTGCAAAGCCTAATGACAATTCCCCAGTGCCAGATGCACAAAGTAGTGCATGCATCTGGAGTTCATTTATAGTGGCAAGAGGCCCTGATGCACCCATATACACACACACACACATTCTCTCTCTGTGTCTGTATTTCTCTGCTTGCAAATAAATAAATAAACAAACAAACAAACAAACAAACAAACAAACAAATAAATAAACACTTAAACACCGTGAGATGAAATTAAAAGAAAAAATAACAAAAACATGAAATAAACATTTTATATATATAATAATTATTATTATTTTTTGGTTTTTCGAGGTAGGGTCTCGCTCTAGCCCAGGCTGACCTGGAATTCACTCTGTAGTGTCAAGCAGACTTACCCTCAGTTTCTGCCTCTTTGCAGTGGTGTGAAGCTGAGGACAAAGTCATTGTTAACACGAGAGTCTTCAGGGTCATTTCATAGCTGCCACAGGGTCTTCTCTCAAAATCTAGTCATGCTCAAACCCCCACATCTAAAACCACAACACTGGGGGGCAGGCTTCCACACAGGATTCTGACGTGAGCACAAACATTCACTCCATGGCTGAAAATTCTTCCATGCATCTTATACTTTAAAATAAGTATATTTATATCCATAAGTATATAAGATGCTATTTTATATATGAATATACATGTATATTTTATTTGAGGTAGGGTCTCACTCTAGCCCAGGCTGATCTGGACCTTACTCTGTAGTTCTAGGCTGGCCTTGAACTCCCAGTGATCCTTCTACCTCAGCCTCCTGAGTGCTGGGATTAGAGGTGTGTGCTACCATGCCTGATTTATATTTTTAAGTCTATATACATACCCAAAGGTCTTACATTCTGCCACCATGCTCTTTTCACAGACGGTGAGCTCTGTCTGGGGTCCATGCAGATCCCGGCTCTTCTTCCCTGCTAAGTCACACACATTGTTGTCATAACTAGTCTTTCCTTTCCATGCCTGTTTAGGTGGATTCCATTAACCTGTTCCCATTTTGTAGGATAGGTGTCCGGCTGTGAATTTGTCCTGGGTCAGCCCAGGGTTTTCTTCTTCTATTTTTAAGGACCCATTTGTCTTTGCTTGGAGCACACTGTGTCTCTGCAGTACTTTCTCCTCCTACCACCTGTTCAGTGACACACTTCTTCAACTTCCTGTGTGCCGTATTCTGTCATGTCACAGTGACAGTAGCTAGAACACACCGTCAGGGATATCCAGTCTGCTGTCCGAGGCTGCATGTATTCTGGGATAGCCATGAATACAGCCTAACGTATGTGAGGAGGATGACATGATGGTGTAATGTCAAAAGGTCATGTCTGTGGCAAACCGACTCATTTACCGCCAAAGCTATAAAAGTTAGGGACACATGAAGGCTCAGTAGCTAAGGCATCCCTTTTCTATCCACTGGTTCAGCACAGGGCACCTCAAGGTGCCCTGATCCACAAGGAGGAGTTGAGTGTGTCTATAGGTCGTGACTTGTAGGGATTCAGTGCTTCTTGCCGGAGATGCTTGGAACCAGTGTTTCCTTTTAGATTCCTTCAAAATCTCAAGACTCCAAGTCTGGCCTGGGTGTGGTGGTGCACACTTGCGTTCCCAACACTCGGGCAAGGACAACCTCTGCTACATAGTTCCAGTCCAGTCTGGGTTATACAAGATCCTGTCTCGAAGCAACAACAACCATCAAAACATCCAAGTCTGAAATGAGAGTGTTTGGAGCATTTTGGATTTTCCGATTAGGGACGCCCAGTCTGTAACGAGAGTCAGAATGCTGCCAGGTTTCATACAATGCCAGACAAATATGGGGCACTGCCCAAGTGACCAGCACATATCTGTGCCCATGCTGGCTTTGTTTGGGGGACAGAACAGTTTTTGACAGTTGAAGCAAACTGAGGTATAGATGCCACACCTTCTCCCTGAGCCCAGCCTGGGGAATTGAGGGTCCCTGCTTGCTCTGAGTTGGTTGGTGTCACAGACATCAGCTCACCTTCCGGCCTGTACAGCCCTGCTGCTGTGTGTCCAAGGACTCTGAATCCCATTCTGTGGACTGTTTCCTAAGCAGAAATATAAGATCCTCTTTGCGTTCCCACTTGCTGTAACAAGGGAAAACATTCCCATGTAGGACCACCTATCAAACACTACACAAATGTCTGCACTATCCCAGGGTCATACCCACCCATGTCATTTTAACGCCACCATGCTCCTCCAAGGCCGTACCTGTCATCTCATCCTCAAGATGAAAGAGCACGCTCAGAGGCTCATCTGAGGAGGCTGAGCTTGCCTGCTGCCACAAGGAGTCCTTGCTTTTCCCTGAGTAGGCTTTGAGCACCAGCAGTGCGGGGCACAGTCTCCATCTGCACCTCGAGCTTCCTGCCTGCTCTCCTTCAGCCTGGCTGGGGGACCTGTTACATGTTCTTACATTGCTGTGTAAACTTGACCAGTCTGTTAGGTCTTGCACTTTGCTCAGTGTCCCTCAAACATAGCTGGGAGTGGCAGCATTTTGGGGCCCATGGAGTCCACGGGATGTAATCTTGCCTATTGCTGATAGTTTTCATCCTGTGTCCTGAGGCTCAAAGGCAAGGAGAATTCTTTCTCAGATGACTATGATAGGGAGGCATTTCCTGGCTGGGCGGAGAGCTGGGCATGAAGGTGGGGCAGATGCATCCTGTGAGGAGTCCTTGTTTGCTCTGCCCATCTAGCTCTCTGGGCCAAAACTCGATATACTGGCAGCTCGGGCTCTGTGTGAATGTTAACCATCACCATGTATGTCTTCCTAGAGTGACAGCCCAAGCTTTAAGGAACACGAATACACTGAGTTTGGTAAATGGATGGATGGATGGGAGACCCGAAGAAAACGGATTCCAGGTAAGGAGATGATGACTGTTCATTCCACATGTAAAAGTCAGTTTCAACATGGGACCTTTGGAGTGCTCTATAATCTTGAGGTCCTCATGTGAGAAGTGGGCTATGAGGAGTTGGGGGTGGTGGTCTATGTGAGCCTGATCACTGATGAGTACCAGGCACAAGAGAAGGTGGGAGGGATGTGAGAATGTTAGAGTGTGTGGATGGGAGAGATGTTGCAACAGGGTTTGGTACTTGTATTCAATCTTAACCTTCAACAGCTCTTTAAAGTGGGTGTTATAACCATAGAAGCAGGTTCCTTAACTCAGCCCAGGTCACACAGCCAGCAAGATTATCCTGCAATTGAACCAAGATAAATCCTACACCATCTCTGATGTCACTTTAAGATGCGATTTTTATTTATTGATATCAGTCTCAAAGACGATATGCCTTTTGATGTAGGACAAACGTCTGTCTATAAAAGGGAACTTATTTGGACATTAGGTTAAAATTGTATTTTTTTCTACTCAAGTATTCTAGAAACATTTAAGGTTTTTATGACTACAGCCTTCAAGGTGTATTAGATTCTAATAAATCTGGGCATTTTAAGGTGGGGTGATAGCTGGTGGCAATAATCTCAACTTGCACAGTGACATGCTGACTTCCAGACCATGAAGGCATAGCAGGCATGGGCAAACACTCTGGGGGAGGGGCTGGGGACTGCAGGGAAGTCTGAGATAGCAGGGAGCAAGCAGGCTTGAGCAGAGCCAGGCCAGCAAGGGTTTCTTATCATGATCACATTGACTCTTAGAGGTCCTGCATTTTGTCCAGGACAGCCTTGGGGAAGGGGACACATGGAATTTGAGATAGGCTTCCGAATCCAAGGCTCATGCAGTTTTTGATCCGATGAGAATTAAGAACCTCATGGGCATGCTGGTCTTGGGTAGCCATGCTGTGAGAGAGCTTACTCATGTTAGTTGAGACTCTGAGCAGGTGTTTCTGTGGTGGGAGATGGGACCTTAATGGGTGGGTGTTATGCTCTCCTCACGGATCCTCACTGGGTGCTCTTGTGGTCCTGCTGCACAGGTCACGACTGGTGCATCATCCAGCTGGGGATAGAGGGCATTATCCGTGGCATCGATGTGGACATCTCTTTCTTCTCAGGAAGCTATGCTCCTCGTATGTCGATTCAAGCAGCGAACTTGGAGGAAAGTACGTTAGGAGCTGCAGTCCCCAGACAGAGAATTGTTGGGTAGGAGGTTCCTCTAGCCCAGCCTGACCATGAACTTTCTATAAGACCTGGACAGGTCAGCACTGCCTGAGGCTATGATAAAGTCTCAGAACTAGGAATCCCAGCAGAGTGTCCTGAGAGATGATGCTTGTTCTTTCTCTCTTTCTTTCATTTTTCTTTCTTTCATCTTTCTTTCTTTCTTTCTTTCTTTCTTTCTTTCTTTCTTTCTTTCTTTCTTTCTTTCTTTCTTTCTTTCTTTCTTTCTTTCTTTCTTTCTCTTTTTCTTTCTTTCTTCTTTCTTTCTCCTTCCTTCCTTTTCTTTCTCTTTCTTATTTTTTTTAGGCAAAAATCTCACTCTAGCCAATGCTAACCTGTAACTCACTCTGTAGTCCTTGGCTGGCTTCAAACTCATGGAACTCTTCCTACCTTAGCCTCCCAAGGGCTGTGATTAAAGGCATGTGTGTCACCATGTCCTGCTTATTTTTATTTTTATTTTTATTTTTTGTGTGTAAGATGTGTGTGTATAGGTGTGTACATTCCATAGTTCACAGGTGGAGGTCAGAGGACAATTTAGGATATTGTTCTACTCCTTCCGCCTGTTTTGAGACAGGGTCTCTCTTGTGTTTTGCCTCTGGAAAGGACAGATTAACTTGTCCATGAGCTTCAGGGTTCTCCTAACTCAACCACCCATTGTCATAGGTGCATCGGGATTACAGACTCATGTGCCTGGCTTTCTGAGGGTGCTGGGGATTGGAATTCTGAGCAGCAGGCTTGAGGAGCAAGCACTTTTAACCACTGAGTAGTCTTCCCAGAAGTCTTGCCTCCATGAGAGTTTTCAGTTTAAAAATATTCACTTACCAAATACAGATAAAGTTATTTCTAAGGGCTGGAGAGACGGCTCAGCGGTTAAGGCACTTGCCTCCAGTGCTGAAGGCCCCAGGTTCAATTCCCCAGGACCCACATAAGCCAGACCCACAAGGTGGTGGCCCTGGTGCGTGCTCTCTCTCTCTGCTTGAAAATGAATAAATAAAATATTTTTTAAAAAAGTTATTTCTACAGTCACCAGGCCTCTGAGAGGCACACCCCTCTGTCCCTAAGTGGGTTGGTGAGTCTTGGAGAATGTGTGTGCGTGGGGTGGGGGAGGGAGGGAGAGACAATGTCTCAGAGGATCTCATGGGAAAATCCAGGTCGAGCACAGCCTCAGGTTGGCAGCTCAAGTCCACTTTGAGTTCCTCAATGTTCTCAACAGTGAAGCAGCTATGGGGTTCTCCAGGAGCACCCCTTTTGGTATCCAGGAGCACTGGACCTTGTGACTTACACAAGTGCTGTAATTTTGAGCCAAATTATTCCTTAACTGGCTTCATCTGATGTTGGCCTTTGAATTACTGATTTTAGAAATACAGTCCTGTATGTGTGTATATACAGACGTGTGCATGTAGGGAGGATCAGACATGCCACTGGTCACACTTGTTCACAGAGTGTTATGTGCACAGTGCCGCAGGAGGCTCTGCAGAGGTGAACGAGATGCTCCCCACAGATGGCTGGGAAGTTAGTGACAATCTGAAAGATGTGACTGTATGTGCTGGAAATGGCCAATAACACGAGTGGCTTCAACTGGCCGTGGGTGATGCTATTTTTTTAAATCATCTTATTTTTTTATTTTTTGAGGTAGGGTCTCGCTCTAGCCCAGGCTGACCTGGAATTCACTGTGTAGTCTCAGGGTGGCCTTGAACTCATGATGATCCTCCTACCTCTGCCCCCTGAGTGCTGGGATTAAAGGCGTGCATCACCACGCCCTTATTTTTAATTAGGTTTGACATTTTTATAGTGCATTTTGATCATATGTACCCATTACCCCTCCCCCATCCCTCTTATTCTCACTAATCTTTTTCTCCTCACTTACTGGAGGCTATACCTTGAAAGAGAAATACCCCCGCCCCCAGCAACCATTAACTGCATCAGCTCATCAGGAAGGGCAGTGGCCTACCAAGCTCTGGTAGTGTGAGTTCATGAGGGCAGTGGCCTTGTTATGTCTGGATGCCAGAGTTCCACGGCACTCCTCCCAGCCCTCCAGCTCTTTAAATTCTTGCAGTTTCATCTTCTGAAATCTTCCCTGAGCCATGGAGGGGATGATGTATATGTCCCACGTAGGGCTGAGTTGCTATTTCTGACCTGGCAGAGTTTTAACTCTGAGACATTCACTGTGAGGGGTACAGTGTCTCTGATACTGACCTTGTCATGTTCCAAGTTCATGGATCTAACTTCTGAGAAGCCCAGTGATAGGATTAAGTTGTTGAATTGCACTAACTTGAAATGGTATGTGCTATTTTCACCAGTAATGAGATATTAGATATTCTGTATGGCTTTATAAAATTACCTTGATCATCTGATTCTGTGGCTTAAGCAGTTATGTCCTCAAGGGTGTTGGGTAGATGCAAATTCCCAACCCCCGAGGGAGTCTATTCCCTTTGCTTTTCTACCCTGATCCTGGCCACTCTCACTTCAGATAAACTTCCAGAAATCCCACCAAGAGGAGTTAGGACAGGTGCTGCAGCGACACCTGAGGAGTTTGGAGCTATTGCTGAGGTAAGATGCTGATCTGAGTGTGAGGGTCATAAGGAGACTGCTTCAGGCCTGGCTGTGGCCCAGTGATGCTCTGGGACACTTCACCTGGAATCTTTCTTTTTGCTTTCTGAGCATGTGTTGTGTGTACATGTATGTGCCAAGGCCAGAAGTATCCTTCTCTACTCTCTCCCCCCCTTGTTTTCCTCAGGCAGAGTCTCTCACTGAACCTGGAATGCTCCGGTTTTAGGTTAGACTGGCTGACCAGGGAGCCCCAGTGGTCCTGTCTCTGTCTCTGTCCTCAGCCTCAGTGCCAGGTTACAGGCATGCACAGCCATGCTTGGCTTTTTACATGGGTTCTGAGCATCACATTTAGGTCCTGATGCCTACACAGTAAACTCTTACTCACTGAGACATCTCCCCAACCTCTATTTTAATTTTTTTTATGTTAAGTAAGGGCTTATTTCTTTTTTATAATTGTGATAGCTAATCTTTTTTTATTTCATTATTATCCATAATTAGATGCACTTAATGAATGAATAATGTGTTGGTATCCCCAATTCCCTGATTTCCCTCTTCCCTGTCCCCAATCAGCTGGGTATCCTACTCCGTGGGCAGTCTGGATCAGTCCATGGGGTAGGGGTTATGGATAGCCTAGGAGTCAACCTGGTTCCACCCCCCTTTATATGTTGTTACTGAGGGAGGCCATGTCTCTGGATATTCTCCTCCACCACAGCTCTTGCAATCTTTCTGCTCTGAGTCATGGTAGCCAACCCCTATTTTTATGTGTGTTTGTCTGTGCGTATGTGCACATGGAGTTTAGAGGTTGATATTGGGTGTCTTTATCATTTTCTATCTGATTTATTGAGACAGGGTCTCTCACCTGATCCCAGAGCTCACCGACTAGTCCTTCTAGCTAGCTTGTCCCTGGGATCTTGTCTTGGCCTCTGAGCACTGTGACTGTTGTCTGTCACAGCCACTCGGCATTTACATGGATGTTGGGGGTCCAAACCCAGGTCCTCACACTGGATGGAAAACATTACTGATGAGTCCTCTCACCAGCGCTTCTACCTGGCATCCTATACCCCTCGTGGCTACACACAGTGGCCTTATGAATGCTTCCTTAGTGGTTCATTCACTCCCGTGTGAGAGAGCAGCCTGGCCAGGCTTAGCCTGGCAGCACCATCTGCTCAATGGCTGCTGGCCCTGCAGGGTTGGAAACAGTTGACACTCACCTTTCTTAGCACCGTGACAACGTGACTTTGGTGTCTGATGAACTTAATGAAATAAACAACGGGCTTGCGTTTGTCACATTCTTATTTTGTTAAGTAATTAGTCTGTGTTGTGTTACAAAAATGTTGATCTGCAGTAGACAGGGAAGTAAACAGCAGCAGCAGCAACAGCGAAGGAGCCAGCTTTCTGAGAGGTGCTGATATTGGTAAAGCCATTGCCAAGTGCATTTAATCCTCTCCCCATACCTCATGCACTGTCCATGGGAACAGCCCTGGGTTCTAGCTGAATGCTCACACCCTCACTCTAGTTGCTTCTAAGAATCAAGAAGAAGGCATTTGGAGGCATCTGAAATCTTGTTCTTTATTCACAAGCCCTCACCACTATCACATAGCATTTTTTTTTCTCGAGGTAGGGTCTCACTCTAGCCCAGGCTGACCTGGAATTCACTATGTAGTCTCAGGGGTGGCCTTGAACTCATAGTGATCCTCCAACCTCTGCCTCCCGACTGCTGGGATTAAAGGCGTGCACCACCACGCCCAGCTCACATAGCATTTTGATCAGCGTAGAAGGAAAAAAATCCCCAATAAGGACTCTATTCTATTATTAAACATAGTGCTGAGTGATTTCATTGAAGGATTCCACTCATCACCCACCATTAATTTTTATTCTAAGTATCTCTAACCCTTATGGCCAGGAACCACTGGGATGCAAGAGTGTACAGTTCTCAGGAACCATTGTTAACATTTCTGTATTTACTGCTAGCTAAAATCTGATGCTTGGGAATACCTGGTTCCCATGTCGGAGCTGAAGCCTGGAGAACCTGATTCCAGCCACAACTATTTTCTTGTCAATTCTCAGCAGAGATGGACTCATATAAGATTCAACATTTTCCCAGGTACGTGTGACAGGGACCTTTTGTAGTTCTGAGGACTTTTCACCTTTTGTTGTTATATTTATGAAATAGAAACAACCTGCCCTGGCAACTGATCTCTGTAGCATTTTAGCATTGTGGTTTGTCTTTCTTGTGCTCCAAGAAAATCTTAATCTATTTATCATTTGGTAATGAAAATTTATCAAGTAATTTAAGGTGTGTAGGAACTAAGTTGTGTTAAATTCGCTATCATCCAGTGTTTTCTATTTCACAAGTGTATTGGCAACTGACGTGTTACACACATACAACTCTGACATTTTGTGGCAACTTCACTGAACTGTCACAGTAACACGTGGCTCACCCAACTGAAGTGTGTAATTGAAGTACAGGCACAGACATGTGTAATACAATTAATTTTAGAATATTTTATCACCTCAAAGAGAAAACATCTTGGGACTGGACACATAGCCACTGGTATAATGCCTGCCTAACATGCATTTCTCTGATAGCTAAGGATACTAAACTTTTTCTTTTTTTGTAGTTAAATTTTATATTTATGAGAGATTATACCTGTATCTGCTCTCCCCCACCCTCATTCCACCGAGGGCTGTCCTCAGTGGGGTTATTGGTACTCACTGTGGGGACCTGAGGGCCCTTGCCAATCTTTGTTGGGGAGGGGGAGAACCATGCCTCAGGCTAACCCTATCCACCCTGTGACTCTTTACAGTCTTTCCACCCCTTCTTTCACAACGTTCCCTGAGCCTTGGCGGGGATTCAGTGCTGAGTCCTCTGTAACCTCTGGATTTCTGCTTTGTTAAGTTTTGGGTGACCACAGTGTCTGTCACCATCTCCCTGGAGCTAGTTGTCAGGCTAGTAGTGAGACTGTTCGTGTAGCTGCTTCTGCAGTGACTCACGGGCCCCTGAGGATGTGGCAGAGGTGATAGGCAGTTGGCTATCCTTTCTTGTCATGTTGACGGATGCTGGATCTTTCCAGTATTCTCTGCTATCTGTAAAATAAAGCAGATTCTCCAGCCAAAATTGAGAGCAGCTTGGATTAAAGGGGGTAAGCATAGATATTTGAGACTTTTTGATTAAACAGCTTTTCAAATATTTTCCCCATGTATTTGTTTTTGTGAGAATTGTCTATTCATTTTATTAGCCCATTTATTGTATGGATTATTTTTTTGGTATTGAATTTTACAGTTATTTATATATTCCATATATTAATCTGTCTGATGTATACTTGGCAAAGATTTTTTCCCATTATGTAGGTTGTGTCTTCATTCTGGTGATGGTTTCCCTTGCTGTGGCAGAAAATTTTTAAAAAAATTTAAAAAGATATTTCATTTATTAGTTATTTGCAAGGAAAGGGGGGGGGAAGAAAATGGGATGATGCCAGGACCTCCTGCCACACCACCTTGCGCCTCTGGCTTTATGTGGGCATGGGGAAATTGAACCCAGGCCTTCAGGCTTTGCAAGCAAGTGCCTTTAATTGCTGAGCCATCTCTCCAACCCAGAGAGTTGATTTTTTTTTGAGGCAGCAATTCACTTTAGCCCAGGCTGGCCTTGAACTCATAGTGATCCTCTTATCTCTGTCTCCTGAGTTCTGGGATTAAAGGCATGTGCCACAATGCTTGGCACAGAAACTTTTTAATTTCATGTAATCTTATTAGTCAATTTTTGGGATTGTTTCCTGTGTTATTCAAGTCTTTCTCAGAAAGTCCTTGCCTAAAGAGAGGAGCCACCACAGTCATATCGTGGAGGATCCATATGGAACTCCGCAGAGAACGATGGGATGAACAAGGGACCCACAGCCACAGCCAGTCAATCAACACAGGATAAGACAGTGAGACAGAAACCAATGATTTTTGACACAAAGACACCTAAGCTCACAACATTAAAGCAGCCTTAACACTCATCCACCATGACTCAGGGAACTGAGCGGAAGAGGGGGCGGAAAGATTGTGAGAGCCGTGGTGGGGGAGACTATCCAGACGCATGGCACCCCTCAGTAACAACATACTAGGGCCAGGAGAACCTGGCTGAATACTAGGCTATCCAGTGTCCCCTGTCACAAGGACTGATCCAGACGACCCATGGAGGAGGATATCCAGCTAATTGGGGATGGGGGAGGGGGGCATGGGGGAATGGGGATAACAACTCACTGTTTGCCCACTAAATAATGTAACTCATTATGGACAATAAAAAAAAGAAAGTCCTTGCCTATACCTTTGTGTTTTCCCTATGTTTTCCTATCTGATTTGAAGTTTTAGTCTTACATTAAGATCTTTCATTCATTTTAAATTATTTTTTTTGTGCAGAGAGGTATGAATCTATTTTATTTTTCTACATGTGAGCATCCAGTTTCCTCAGCACCACTTGTTGAAGGCTTCTCCCTCAATGTATGTTTTGACACTTGTTAAATATTTAGGTGGCTATAGCTGTGTTTTTCTCCCCATTCCAAGTTTTATGAGTGTCCTGTTCTAGTCCACTAGTTTACATGTTGGTTTTCATGCAAACACATTTTAATGATTATTTTTATTAGTTAGAAACTTTGTTGTATGGACAAATGATGTGTTGGTCCCATTTCCCTCCTCCCCACCTTCATTTCACTGAGGGTCCTCTTTATTGGAGTTACTGGTATTCAACATGAGGTTATGAGTTATGAGAGCAGCAGTCAGCCTTTGTTGGGGATAAATGCCTCTGGATACTCCTTCCCACCCCGTGGCTCTTACAATCTTTCCAGCCCATCTTCCACAGCGTTCCCTGAACTTTGGAGGGTGTGTTATAAGTCTACTTTAGTGTTGAGCTCTCCGCAACTTCTGGATTTCTTCTTTGATGAGTTTTGAGTGTCCTCAGTGTCTATCACCATCTCCCGGGTGCAGGTTGTCTGGCTCACCATGAGAGCAGCACCTGCCATTTCCTCTGTGGTCTCACCTGGACCCTGCCTAGTGTGCAAGAGTGGCTCATCTCATGACAGGGAGTCAGCTATCTTGTCATGTGGGTGGATTTTGGTTCTCTTTAGTTTTCACTGCCTTTGCCTAGAGTTTAGGGGAGGGATCCTAAACAGATCTCACCTCTGCTGGAGCAGAGACTGGAATGCAGAAGTGAGATCTGTTCAGGGGAATCTCCTGGAGGCCAGCGCTGGATCTCTGTTTGTCTCTGCATGCACTTTTCTTTTGGATTTTTTTCTTTTCTTTTTCACATAGATGATGGAAAAGGGGAAAAAAAAAGAAATGACATCAAAATAGAAGAGGACTACATGGAAAAAGGAGTGGGTTCACTGTAATTGGGATGGGCGAGGGGGCACTAATGAAGGTGCTGGAAAGGGAATTATTATCAAATACAGTATGTTCATGTATTAAAATTCTCAATAAAAAGGGGGAAAAAGAAAACAGAGCAAAATGGGAGCTTTAGACTGTAATTAGAGCTACAAAACAAAGAAACAGAGAGATATAAAATTTTCCCAGGAAGTCAGGTGAGGGCAAGGTAGGAGGCAGGTGAGGAGCTCTCTCATGGTGAGGGAGGACTTTCATGACTTGAGACTCAAGAGTTATAAGTCGCCTTGGAGTACAAGGCTGTTTGAAGGGCAAGGGCTGAGGCAGTGGGCTTGCTGTGTTTAAGGCTTGGAAGTGGGCAGGTGTGGGCAGCCTGGAAGCAGAGGAGGTTGGAGTAGGCAAGTGGGTCTCAGGGCTCAACACCCCAGCAGTCACCTCTCCAAATAGTCACTGCGGCTTTCTTTTTTCAGATGGTGGCATCGCACGCCTTAGAGTTTATGGCACTGGACTGAAGGACTGGGCTGCAATGGACTCGACAGAGCCTGTAGACCTGGTGGCCATTGCTTCTGGGGGTGTCTGTGTGGGATTTAGTAATGCGCATTTTGGGCACCCAAATAATATGATAGGTAAGGTTAGGACTAACTGTGGTCTTTCCTGACTTTGGCCTAAGTAGATGCTACACGAGGAAAAGGAAGATCTGCTGACTCTGTGGCTATAGTTTCTATGAAGTATCAACTCTGTTAAAAATAATTTGTGTAGGGAGGCTCCGGAATATGGGTGTGGAATTTAATGATACAAGACACTCATTCCTGCATTTGAATCAAATCAGAGATGATGCCATTAGCCCCAATTATTTTCTGTAGGTGTTGGCAAGCCCAAATCCATGGCAGATGGATGGGAGACTGCGAGAAGGCTGGACAGACCTCCAGTGTTACAAGTAAGAACACAAACAACTTAAAGTTTTTCTAAAGCATGCTTCAAAAACACGTCTTTCACTTTACATCAGAGAAAATTTCACTTCATTAGGAAACTTCTTGAGCTGGGCATGGTGTTGCATGCCTGCAATCCTATCATTGGTGTGGCAGAGGCAGGAATTGAGGTCATCCTTGACTATAGTATTACTTTTTCATTGCTGGGACAAAGTACCCAGACAGAAGCAACTGAGGGAAGGAAAGGGCTTATTCTGTTTACAATTCAGAGGGCAAGGTCCATCATGGTGGGGAACATATGGCAGGAGCAAGGAAGCAGGCATCACTGCACCACATCAGCAGGGAGAAAGCAGAGAGGAGGACAGTGAGTGGGGCTGGACTACAAAACTTCAAGGCTCACACCCAGTGACCTACTTCCTCTAGCAAAGCTGCTTCCTAAAGGTTCTATATTCTCTTTCAGACTGGCAACACCAGACATGAGGCTATGGGGGGCACATTTTCTATTCAAACCATTACAACTACACAGTGAATTCTAGGCCAGCCTGGAATATGTAAGACTCTGTAAATAACTCCCCACCCATGCCCATGCAGGCAAACCTAAGTAAGTCCAGTGGGCTACACAAATACACAAGGAAAAAAAAAGTCATCAGATAGAAGAGAAATTAGTTGGGAAGAAGAACGGGTTCAGTGGGAAAGGGGTGGGGAGGTCAAGGAAAGGTAATGAGATTATGGTCAAAATACATATATAGGTAAAGATTGTAAATAAACATAAATGCAGAATAAAAACAAAAGTTTTGGTATATTTTATTTCTTCACTAAATAAACAAAAAAAATCTATGGTTTATGATTTAAACCAACGAGTAAACTTGTCACCAGCTTAGTAAATTTTGGATATTTCCCAGGCTGAGACACCCTGTGCCAGGCCGTGATTGGTAGGTAGGAGGCACAACAGTCAACTAACTGGAGACAAGGAGTCCAAAGCAAAACCCTGCATGGTTTGCAAATCCCACTGAAAGCAGCAGCTAGTCCCCCTCCTAGCTCTGACCCCTGTCACAGTCCTTTCAGGTGTAAATACTCTACTTCCTGTAAACCAAGTTTGGAAAACAAGCTATCAGAAGAGTAAGCGATCAGGAAAATGCCTGCTTTGGAAGGCCAAACAAACTGACCAGGGGATCTGTGGATCTTTTTTGTCTATAACATTATAATGACATAGGAAATCATATCAGGAATGTATAAAATTTTACCAAGTACCCAGTGAATTCAGAAGTCATCACAAAGAATTAAAAGGGCTGAACAAAGGGGCAATTTACACACAAAGGAATCACACATCAATCAGGTTGTAGTGTGTACTTTTTTGAGGCAGGGAGGGGCTCATGTAGCCCAAGTTGTCCTCAGACACACTATGTAGTGGCAGATTAGTAAGAAATAAAAAAGTATAAAATGAAATATCAATCTCCTTCACCTGCTGATGTTTAGGATACCTTTCCTGAATCTGAGTTGGTTTATCTTTTATTCTTATTATTTTAAAAATGTTTTATTTGGAGAGAGAGAGGGAGAGGGAGAGAGAGAGAGAGAGAGAGAGGGAGAGAGGGAGAGAGAGAGAGAGAGAGAGAGAGAGAGAGAGAGAGAGAGAGAGAGAGAGAGAGAGAGAGATTGGAAGATTAGGGAGGGGCTGGAAGGGGAGGGGAGGAGCGGTCCCTATACACACCTGACTCACAAACTGAGGCCATCAAGTGTTGCAAGCAAGCACCTTTAACTGCTGAGCCTTCTTTCCAACCTATTCCTATTTTTAAATTCCAGAATGATGAGAATGGCATCCTCCAGGTTCTGGGCTGTGAGTGGGCAGTGTTCCGATTGGCACATCCTGGAGTCATAACTCAAATTGAAATTAATACCAAATACTTTAAAGGTAAGCGTCAAGCCACAGGATGAACCTTAAAGGTGGTGTGCTCACTGCGCAGATAGTGTGTTCTGTGGGGAGTAGGGCTGGGGATCTTGACTTTTTCCCTCAGCCGTGCTGTTTTGAGCAAGTTTCCTTAATGCTGCAATCCAGTGCCCCATTTATGAAACCTAGGGTTGGACTGAGTGACTCTGAAGGTCATCCAAGATTCCAGGTTGTTGAGAGGCTCTGCAAAAAGCCTGTGAGCAAAGCAGGAAGGCCTCTTATTATGGGAGTAGTCTGAGCAGACTGGGTGACTTTCTTTTCCAGTTCACTTTCAGTAGTAAAAAAAGTGGACAAGCAGCTCAGTTATTCTAGATCTGATTTCTTAGGAAATATAACATGGTTTATTATATTGAGAAAGTTTAAAAAGAGGTTATTGACATTCTGTAATATTGTGGGACATAAGTATTGGACTGGGTATCTCCAATTGCTTAGGTGATAATGGAGGGTGGCAGTTTATACTCATAGTTTGATGGCTGTTTTTTTAAATGCACACACGTGTGTGTGTGTGTGTGTGTGTGTGTGTGTGTGTGTGTGTGTGTGTGTGTGGTCTGCATGCATCTGTGGTGGCTGGAACAGAGTATCACGTGTTCTGTTCCATCACTCTTCTGCTGGTTCTTTCTTGAGTCATAGCCTCTTCCTGATCTCAAAGCATGTCATTTTTTTTCCTTGAGCTCTGATGATTCTTGAATCTCTGCTCCCTACAGAATTGGGGTTACAGATGCCTTGGCCATGTCCAGCTTTTTATGTGGGTCCTCGGGATCAAATGTGAGAGGTCTCTCAGGCCTCCCCAGGCCCTCATGCTTGTACAGGAAGTGCTCTTAATCACTGAGCCATCTCTCCAGCCCTGATGGCTGGTCTTCCAAATCATTATGACTTTATTTTATGTTAAGACACATCATACATAATGAAGGCCAGTTTCATTGTAAATTAATGGGTGCAACTGATTTTTAAAAGCCTTAGGAATTTTGGCTTACAAAATTCCCAAGGCTCACATTATTGCTTTCACTTTTTCACATGGCTGAGCTCATTCCAAGGGTCCTGGAAAACACCAGCTCTGTTTTTTTTTTTTTTTTGTTATTGTTGCTGTTTATGTATGCCTGCATTTCAGGGACATATTTAGTCTACAGTTCTCATTACTGGTACAAATAACTTATTTTCACTAAGGACAGTTTAGTCAACTGTGGACAACAAGCAGTAAATGTGTTCAGCCAGCACTCCAAGCAACACTAAGTCATACAGATCTCTGCAACCATATAATGGCTGTCATGGGAATGGGGGAGCATGCAGGTATCCAAAATGTCAATAATGTGATAAATCAGGTTCATTCACACTGAGTATGCGAAGCTTCGGAAACATATGAGCATCATAGAAACCGAAGCTGCAGCTCTTATCTTTTCCTGCACCCTTGAATCTGCACACAGCTCTTCAGAGCATGTACATCTACTTGTGAGGGAGGCCACTGTCACAACTGTGAGCCACAAAGGGCATACTGGCAGTGAGAGGCTTCTGTGTCTGAGTCTTGGAATTGCTCTTCACAAAGCATGGAACTTGTCTGCTATAGTATTCTGACTCCTCTGTGTAGTAGAGAGGAGAGAAACTCAGGGCTGTATTCTCTTGTCTGGAGACAAGTTAGAAATCCTGGGATATGGCATATTTGATTAGGTCTTGGGATTCATTAATGTGGCTCAGGACTTTATTTTTGAGGCAGATCTCACTCTAGCGAAGAGTGATGTGAAACTCACTCCACAGTACAGGCTGACCTCGAATGCGTGGTGATCTTACTTCTGCCTCACGAGTGCTGGGATTATAGGTGTGAGCCACTACACCCAGCTAGGATGGCTTGTTTTTATTGGCACATTACAAATTGAAATCATAAGGAAAATATTTCCCAGTTTCATCATAACTTCAGAGGTGCTATATAGTGGAACCTACAAAACTTACCAACTTTCGAAGTTGAATATTATCCAAATGTGCTAGCTGGCTCACTAGCACACGACCAGTTGTTCACATCTCTCTGACAGCACACATACTTCTCCATGAGGCGGTCCAACTCCATCCCAGATGGCTTGTTCTTGCTGGGCTTTGATCTGATAAGCTGAGCAGTGCTGAGGGGCACTCAGTGTTCAAGTCTCTGTTTGCTCAACAGGCAATTCTCCTGACAGCTGCAAAGTGGATGGGTGCATCCTGACCACTCAGGAAGAGGAAGACATGATCAAGCAGAAGTGGATTCTTCCTGCCCAAAAGTGGAAGACACTGCTTCCCACCACCAAGGTTTGTAGGGTAGGGAGTGAGGACTGGCCCACAGTGAGTGCTATTTACCAGTTCACTTTTTAAATATCAGAACTGAGGAGTGAACACAGGGCTTCACACATGCTAGACGTCACCTTACCAATCTATCCCTGGTTCTCTTTTTACTTTTTGAGACAGTCTTTTCATAATTTTCCCAGGGTGGCCTTGAACTAACTCTGTAACCCAGGCAGGCCTTGAACTTCTGATACTGCCCTGTCAGCCTACTGAGTGGCTGTGAAAACAGGTCTGACTCCTCAGGCTCATTTTTTTTTTTTTTTGCAAGATTGGGATACACTTCAATTTCTGCTAAGTTTAACAGTAAAATGAATACACTTTAAAAAGCCACCTCTGTGCACATTCACAAAAAGAAGACAGGCTCTATGACACACGTTTGCATGGCTGTTTTTGCTAAAACAAAACAAAAAAAAAATCATGTGCTAAAAACATAGACACAGAAAAGTGTTTCTGCATTACATTTTTTTTTTTTATTTAGAAGGGGTGGCTGGTGCATTTAAAGTGGTAAATGGTGTGCCCAACTGTGGAATGGAGGAGGAGGATTGGGTGGAGGCGAGGGTGCTCCCGTGTAACCATAGACAGCAGATGACCTTTTCTTTCATCTCGGCTCGTTCACTCCTTAACTACTGAAAACAAATAGCACACACAGGACTTGACTACTCATGCCAGTATTACTTGGGTGCTCTTTCCCCAATAGCAAATTTCTATGTCGAGTCAAATAGCATTTCTTAATAGCATTTCCGCAGGCCCAAGCCTGATGGACTGTAATCAGGGAGTCACGTTCACCCCACAACAAAGACCCATGTCTGCCTTTCTTCTAGCTATCTCCCAACCAGAACCACTTGTTGGACAGTCTGACCTCGGAGCTTCAAGATGTTATCACTCACGCAAGGCTCACCATCATCCCTGATGGGGGTGTGAGCCGCCTCCGGCTAAAGGGCTTCCCCAGTTCCATCTGCTTACTGCGGCCCAGGGAGAAGCCCATGCTGAGGTTCTCCATTAAAGCAGGCTTCAAGGCCAACCTTTAATCCCTAGGCTAGCTGTCTACCTGGCAGCGATCATGGACTCACTGTCTTCAGTGTTGCGGATATCTAGTGGTTCAATAAAGTAGTCATCCAGTCTGGTCCCTGGCTCATGTTACTACAGATTGCAACCTTCAACATTGTGCTTGTGTGGTGGCTGGCCTCCTGAGTAATTACCTCTAAAACTCAGTGTTATTTTACAGTATTAATTTTCTGTAGCTTATGTGTGTGTGTGTGTGGCCTATCATCTTTGAGAGTTTGTTTAGGTCCATTACAACTATTGGGAAAGTGTATTTCTAGAACTGTTGCTCAAGAACAGAAATGGCTTTACTCAAGAACCCCAGACTCCTTCCTCATCCTTTCACAAAAGAGGCCTCATTCTGAATGTCATGCTTTTGGGGGTCCTGGGCAGTAAGTAGCAGCTCTGGCATTCCAGTTCCTCACATGCTCTGCAAAGCTCCAGACAAGTGAGTGGTTCTGATCTTAGAGGCCTCTAAGCATGCGGGCTGAAGCTGACTAATGAAATGAAGCTCACAGGGTGAAGCAGCTTCCTGCACCCACTCAGCTGGCAGTCTGATGGTCCCGATGCCCCCCATCTTCCGGGGTGGCACGCTGGGAAGTCATTGCTGCTACTTTTCTCGCCCCCTGAGCTCTGTCTGCTCCTCTCTTTGGGCTCTGTTGGTCTTTCAGGGGTTATGCAGTCCCACTTCTGTCCTATTCTCCTGCTGCCCCGACACCTGGGCCAAGATCTCTCTCTCTCTCTCTCTCTCTGTCTCTCTCTCTCTGCACCCTATCACCCCAGTTCTGCCTGCCAGTCACCTGCCCCAGGTGTGTCTGCCCTCACCTTTCCCAGTTCTAGGTGCCCCTCATTTGTCCCCTCACCCTCCTGGCCCCAGTTCTGTCCCCCCTCGCCAGCCTGGCCCAGCAGGTGTCCTGGTCCCCCGCGGGTGTCCTGGTCCCCCGTGGGTGGGTGTCCTGTTTCTCCGGTGGGTGGATGTCCTGGTCCCCCTGCGGGTGTCCAGGTTCCCCGGTGGGTGG
>PVHP010023067.1:0-27472 GCA_004024765.1 Zapus hudsonius
AAAGGCACAGTCCCACAAACCTCCCTCTCTGCAGGCAGGCCACCCTCACACCTCCCTTGGCCTCTGGTCTGTAGGTCATAAAGTCTCTTGTTTCATGTATTTTTGCTTCACTTTTTCCTCTATGTCACCTGACATACACCTAATCCAAGGTCACCCCCACAGCTCCCAGGGCCCTCCAACAGTGGCCGTCTTGTCTTAAGACCACTCTTAAGAAACCTCAAGACCACATTAGGAAAAATTACAAGAAAACTCAACAAAGGCTTGCTACTCAAAGCTGCCATGATGATTGACATATACAAAAGAATATAAATTGAAAGCCAACAGTACAGAATTCTGCACAAAACGCTGAGATTGCAGTGAACACTTGAAAAAGTACATTTTCAGAGAAAATGTGTGTGTTCATCTCAGGGCAAACCATTCTCCTTTGGTTGGTTGCTGGGTTACCCCGAGGGATTCTATGCCATGCTTTGAATAATTCCCAAAGCCTCCCTTGTGTCCTGAAGGAAGAGTGTGTGGATTTCACGGGGCTGGAGTAACAAGGTGGTGAATGCAGGTGGTTAAAAAACAACAGAACCAGCTGGGCGTGGTGGCACACGCCTTTAGTGCCAGCACTCAGGAGGCAGAGGTAGGAGGATCGCCATGAGTTCAAAGCCAGCCAGAGACTAAATAATGAATTCTAATGAATTCTGTGTCAGCCTGGGCTAGAGTGAGACCCTACCTCAGAAAAAAGAAAACAAAACAAAACAACAACAACAAAACAGAAACAAAAAAAAAACCAAACTAATTTGAAGTTTTGGAGGTCAGAAATCTGAGAGCAAGATTTAAGTAAAGGTAGTGGGTGTGGTGGTACATGCCTTTAATCCCAGCACTTGGGAGGCAGAGGTAGGAGGATCACTGTGTCACTGTGAGTTCAAGACCACCCTGAGAATTCTAGGTAAGGCTACAGTAAGACCCTACCTCAAAAACCAAAAACAAAAAAAAAAAAAAAAAAAGGGATTTAGGTAAGAGTAAGTTCCCTTCTTTTTTTTTTCTCCAAGGTAGGGGCTTGCTCTAGCCCAAGCTGACCTGGAATTCACTATGAAGTCTCAGGATGGTCTCAAACTCATGGCAATCTTTGTACCTCTGCCTCCTGAGTGCTGGGATTAAAAGCTTGCATCACCACAACCAGCCCTTCTTTTTTAAAAAAATATTTTATTATTTGTAAGCAGAGAGAGAGAGAGAGAGAGAGAGAGAGAGAGAGAGAGAGAGAGAGAGAATGGGAGTGTCAGGGCCTCATGTCACTCCAAATGATCTCTAGGTGAGTGTACCACTTTGTGCATTCTGCTTTACACGGGTATTGGGGAATTGAGCCCAGGTTGACAGGTTTTGCAAGCAGCCTTCTACTTCCACTCGTGAAACCCTCCCTAGCTTTTGGTTTGCTGGCTATCACTGGCATTCGTTGGCTGATAGGAGCATCATCAGTCTGTGGCCGGCTGAGTCCTTTGTCTCATACAGGATAGAAATCAGACATGGGAATGAGAGAGAGTAATAACAGTGGCGGGGAGAGGAAAACGGTCAAGTGTCTTCTTGTATTGAGGCTATCCATTTACATATATGTGCACACATGAACATATGAGACATTGTAACTGGGGCTTGGAGGGTGGAAAGCCCCAACAAACTAGGCTCAATGTGTCAACTAAGGAATGGGTAATGGTGAAGATATTCCAACGTGGTCACATTGAGAAGAGGGACAGACCAAGGGACAGTGACCCAAGTCCATCTTTGGGGTAGTGACATAAACGTTAGGCTTAAACAGAAGGACAATTGGATCAAGGGGTGAGAGGCATGTGTAATTAAGCAGTCCTAGTGAGGTGTGCTCTGCTTGGTCCTGCAAGGTGGTCCTTGGAAGTTCTTATTGCTGTCACTATTTTTGAGGGGAGCAGGAGATAAGGTCACTTCAGCTCCTGGTTGCAGCTTCAACATCATGGATACTTGTACTTATGTTCAGGGGTGCTCTGTCCTGCAAGGTATGGCTCTTCCTGGAATCCCAGGTGACTCAGGAGGAAAGATAAATGACAGTGATTTACCTCTATGCTTGCAGCCAAAGTAAAGGACAAGAGATACAGAGTGAAGGCAGAGGACTTCACCCCACTTCCAGTTTCCTCACGGGCCCAGGGGAATCAATCCCCGCTGGCACAGGCCATTCCTGGGGCAGTTTCAGCAGAAGGGTGGGCGAACGTGGTCCCTGACATGCCAGCGGATGACAGTGAGGGGGCAAATCTGAGCAAGGTACAATGACATAGAAGTATGAGAAGGTCTAATCAAGCTCATTATTTTATAGGTTAACTAAAAAATTAATATAAAATGAAATCTAAAAATCAGATATAGACATGATGGAATTCATTATTTTTTATCATTAACAGATGTTAATTTAAATAAAAATATTTTTTAATTATTTAATTCTGAAGCAAAGATGGATTACAGAAAAGAAGCACAGCAGGTTATCTCATATCAGGGTAGCCTTGGCACTTATACCTAACATTTTATTTGTAGGTTTGAATATTCATTTTCTCCAGAAGAGGCCGAAAACTTTTCATGGGCATGTGCCGCTTTGCACACGGCTCAAAATGTGCCTAGACTTGTGTCATGGTTCTCCTCCACCCCTGTGGAGATCTCTTTACGCTAATGCATTATAATGAGTTATAATGAGACTCAGGCTCAGTTCTCAGTTGGGTTTATCACTACCCTGATGGTCAATGCTTTTAACCAGCATCCTGGTTTTGTTGGCCTGCTTGCAGACATTGCTCAGCCAGACCTGCCAGCTCCCTCTCCATCTCCCAGCACCCTATTTTCACATGGCCTCTGTGTTTATCAGCATCTTCCTTCTGTGTCCAAATTCCCCCTTGTAATAAGGACATCAGTCAGATTGGATTAGGGTCCACTTTGAGGGCCTCATCATAACTTGATTTACTGCTGTAAAGATTCTGTTTCCAAATAAGTTTGGATTCAAAATTAGTGGTGATTAGGACTTCAACATACCTTTTGGGGGGGGGGATGCAATTCCACCCATAACAGGTGGCAATAAAGAAATGTCCAAGTGTGAGTGACTGCTAACCTAGCCCAGGTGCCCCAGTGAGACTGAAGGGACTTCAGGGATGTGGTAGAGTTCCTGCACTTAGCTGAAGAATGCCACTGAGCGAAGCAGGCAACTTTAGGAGCAAACTCCTATACTTCATAGGGTAGAAGGCTGCCACCCCTTTGAAAGAGACTCAGTACACCTTAAAGTTATTCTTTTTGCTTCAGCTAAATCTTGGGAAAAACTTACAAGGAGCTGGGCATGGTGGTGCACACCTTTAATCCTAACACTCTGGGAGGCAGAGGTAGGAGGATCACCATGAGTTTGAGACCTCCAGTGGATTCTAGGTCAGCCTGGGCTAGAGCAAGAACCTCCCTTGAAAAACACAACCAAAACAAAAACTTACAAGGAGCCAGCTAAGGTCACTGAGTCACTCTCATTATTTTAGGTACCTCTAGAGTAAACTTGAGTCATTGTAATACTGAACTGGAAATGTCCAGATATCTGTCCACCATCTTTCCTTTTTGAATATCATAAACTGAGCATGCTCAAAAATATACACCTGAAATTGAATAGGTGCAAAAAGATGCCCTCCCCTACAATGATTTCAATTATATGCTCCCTGAATAAAATCCCTAAGCTTCTTTTTGTCAGGAAAGCACTATTTTGGAAATCACCCCAGCATTCTCCTGACCTTATTAAAACTAATGACATTTTCTCCATTCTTTCAGCTTCTGGTTGAACTTTCTGGGTTGCAGTCACCCAGACGGACCACTCACAATCAGTTATAGACCAAGCAAGTTGCTGCACCATCAGTGGTGCAGGTGCTATTGTGGTCATTTTACAGATGGGGAAACTGAGGTCTGGTGAGATCAGCAGATAGGAGGTGACCACTTTGGGATTCTAGTGCAGTCTGCTAAAGTAGGACTTCTTGTTTGTGCCGGGCCCTGTCCAGTCCCTCTCTAGTCCTTCCTGTCCTGTTGTTGGGGGAAGAACCTGGTCAGCAATTACAGTGACTGGGAGTCCTCTCTCCCTTGCTGGGATTTGAAAGCAGAAGTGAAGCGTTTTGCCCTTTTGTCCAGAGACAATTGTCAGTTTCATGACTCGGCACTGAAAGACTGCTTTCCAGGAGCTCAACGGGTGCTGAGAGACGGTTACTTGATGAATAATCTGGAAAACTCCACACCGCTGCGCTGTGTCACAGAAGGAGACAACCATCCAGGGCGTAGTGTATAACAGGCCTCCAGTCTAAGCATGTGCTTAAATTCCTCATTTAATTCTCAGACAGTGCCGAATATATTGCAATACTTTGACTCTACTTCCAGATGAAAGCATGGAGGCCCGTGGCCTGAGTGAATCACATGTACATGACTGATGGCAGAGTCCATGCCTGGAGTCACCACACACACAACAGCCACGCTCAGCTCTGCAGATCAAGTTCAGAAAAATGCAAAGTCCTTGACTTTGAGAAGATTAACCCATAACTTTCCAGTACCCTGGAGCCTTGCCTCACCCAAGTGGCTCCACAGAAATGGTTCATCTGTGCAGGGCTCCTCTCCTGCTAGACAGTGGCTGATTGTCACTGAATGTCAAACCATCCAAACTGAGGCTTCTCTGCCGGCTGTATTTCCTTTGTCCCCCTCCTCCCTTCCCTGCATCCTCTTGTCTGGTACTTAGCCAGCACCTTTTATGTTTAGGACCTCAGAATGTTGAGACCAAGACATTTTTTTTTATGTGTTCATGACTGAGGAAATGGAAATCACAAATATTTGTTACGATCGTGTCTCCAAACATTATGCAGCAAACTGAAGATGAAGTTGAAGAGGTCTCGGCCAGGCGGCCGGCTCCAAGGTGTGGGGGAGGAATCTGGCTCAGGAACAGAACGCAGCTGCACCTCAGCTTTTTAAACCTGGCCCTGGATTGGACACTGGCTGATCTGCCTGTAAACAGCCTCTTCCTAGCAGGGGTACAAGTGACAGGCAGGATGGCGACGGCTGTTCAGCGTGACATCATGATCACCCCCGTTAGCCATTTCAACAATAATTTAAAATGCATTTCAGGAAGAGCAGTTTGTCGCTTTCTCTGTTGCTGGTTTTTTTTTTTTTTCTTTTCCTTTCAGACACATATTAATATGGATGTGGCTAGCAGGTTCCAAGCTCATTAAGTCACAGCTGGCTGGGAATACATGTCAATCCAGTGCCTTTATTTCTCAAGCCAGTTTCATAATGAAATTAAAATGGACTCTCCAGACACCCCCTTCCTTGAAAGCAAGCAGCCTGGTCCTCTGGGGAGTGGATACTGTGTTCTGATGATACTCTACTCTGAAAAGAAATGCATATGTAATTTCAGTAATTAAAACATTGAATTTGGTGATTACCCTCACAAAGAGAAACTACTGGAATTACCCTGGTGGGGGAAAGAGTCTATCCAGCTGTTATGGTTGAGGGCTTTCCTGCTCCCACCATGCTCCCCAGCCACCCCACACCCCACCCTCCCTCTTGGGATGTTGCCCTGTCACTCACCCAGGCCAGGTTTTCTGGGTGGAAATGTGGTTGGCCACATGCCCCCAGCCTTATGAACACTGTGCTATGCTGAAATGCATGGTGTGATTTCTCAGACACAGGCTTTTTTTTTTTTTTTTTTCCCAAAGAGCTAAGGAAAAAGCTGATTCATTGTTCCTCCTGAGGAATTGTGGTGGACAGCAGATATTTCATAAAAATCTTTGGGTTTAAGTGACATCAAGTAAATTCACCTGGAGAGCTTGTTCACTAAGGGGATTCCTAGACTCCACCCTTGGACCCACTGCATCTGCCAGGGAACCCAGCAGGCGCTCAGAATCCTGACTTCTTAACAAGGTCCCTTGGCGATTCATTTGCACCCTATAGTTTGGGAGCCACACTGATGGAAGGCATCCGCACATCATCAACACAGAGTTGGAGTGTTGACTCCAAGTCACTCAGGGAATGATGGTGCCTCACCTTTGATTGGGGGCAGCTGAGCTCACCTAGCATTCTCCGTGCTTTATTTGGAAATGACAAATTAGAAAATGATGTGCAATTAAGCTTTTCACAAGGTAGCTAATCAGCTTGTCCCCTGTTGTTCTCAGAACCAACCTTTGTGTGTGTCCCTGGGTAGTCAGGAAAGTGATGAGAGGGGGGGGGCACTGAAGGGTGTTGGAGGAGGAGCCCCCAGATGCTGCTTTCAGTCCCAGAACAGAAAAGGCCAGTGAGTCCTGCAGCCTCAGCCTTGCTGGGTTCAGACGTTCTGAAGCTGCTGGAAGAGCCTGGCATATTTGCTGATGTTTTTTGCAATACATTCCAAATGCCAGCTTGCCAGGGCCTGGAGCTGGGCTGGCTCTACTAGAGCCTCCTGAGGAGCTGAATAAAAATATCACTATCTGCAGCACTGTTGAGCAACTGAGAGGCTGTTCCCTAAAATCTGTATATGTAGCAATCCAGTGGTTTGGAGAATTACTGTGAACAGATAACGTTCTTGTCAGATTGTGAAGTTATTAGAAATAGACAGAGGTGCTGCTGTGATGATGACCAGGGGAGCTGGGAGTGGCTTGCCATCAGTGAGGCTGACTTCATGTCCTTGTGGGGGATGGTAATTAGTGGGGGCTGAGAAGGAAGGTATCCCCATCAGACAAGGTTGTGTAATTCATGTTTGTTTTGCTCCCTTTTAGCACTAGAAGCTTTTGGAAAATAAGGAGGATGGAATTGAGACAATTCATTTATTATTATTATTATGTAGAAATTTTGTATGAACAAGTCATGTGTTGGTACCACCATTTCCATCCTCCCTGCCCCCATTCCACTGAGGGTCCTCCTTGGTGGGATTGCTGGTGTGTCCCATGGGTTGAGGCTATGAGTTGTGCAAGCAGCAGTCAGTCATTTGGTGGGGGCAGAGCCTCTGGATATTCTCCCCCACCATGACTTTTATAATCTTTCTGCCCACTCTTTCACAAAATTCCCTGAGATGTGGTGGTGGAGACCCCAGGGAAGACCACTCAGACATGAAAATGGCAGTAAGGAAGTTTGATGGTTTGATCCAGGTGTCCCCCACAAACAAATGAATGTGTTCTGATTGATCGATCCTCAGATGATGGAAATTTGGCAACTCAGACAAAGAATGATTTCTACACAAACATCACACTTTATTCAAATATTGAAAAGGAGAGGGGGATGGAGTGGGTAAGGGGAAAGAAGAGTGACCCACCACCACATGACATGATGGACTCCTATGTAAAGACCCTCAGAAAAAGGAGAAAAATGCTGAAAGGCACATGTTTTTTAAA
The DNA here is from genome assembly GCA_004024765.1 of Zapus hudsonius. Lineage (NCBI taxonomy): Eukaryota > Metazoa > Chordata > Mammalia > Rodentia > Dipodidae > Zapus > Zapus hudsonius. The sequence goes on from PVHP010023067.1 coordinate 7,353, forward strand.
GAGAATAAGGGAATACGATCCATGATAGAATGGATCTCTCCAACCACTGGCAAAAGTTGCCAGGGGGAGAAATAATCTTCCCACGACCTAGCCACGCATGATGTGAGTAGCTTCAGGACCAATTTTGAAATCGTGCTGGAGGAGGGCATGCACCAAGGTCCCAGCTGATTGGCCTGGACTTAAGAGAGACCCACCTACACCTGGGCAGGCCCACATGCTTGCCTAGGGAGGTGCTGAGGTAGGCCAGGCAAAGTTGTGAAGTGAGGTAATAGTGGGCTGACCCTGGCTGACTGCTTATCTGCTTCTACCTATCTGACCTGGTCTCTCACACTATGGGGTAAGAAAGGGCAGAACAAGATAAAGCCCTGATTTGTACTGTTTGTTAATTTTCTTGAGAAGGATTCTTCTGTGGCAGATTTCCTCCTTTCGCTCTCTTCTTTCTCTCCTTCCTTCTTTCCCTCCTTCCTTCTTTCCTCCCTCTCTCTTTCTCTTTCATTCATTCTTCTTCGTCTTTTGTGTGTGTGCCAGGGCCTTCACCATGCTAAGCATCCACTCTACACTGGGCTACACCCCAACCCCTCTGTGGCAGATTCAAAATCCCCCTCATTTAAGGTGGAGCTGAGAAGAGACGTATTCCGTCGCCTCTGCAAGTATCTGTGCACCTCCTCCATCCTACCCCTGGATAATTCCACACTCCAGAAAGATCTTCCTGCAATTATCTGGCACATCTGCAGCAGCGCCATCAACATGCAGCCACAGTGGAATCCTGGAAGGATGGGAAGGGAATAGGCTGAGCAGCGGGGCCCAGGGCTGGCTTCTCTCCAGGTTTGCAGAAAGGAGCGTACATTTCCCAGGAGGCTGCTGCAATGACCAATCTCTCACTCTCTGGGCCAGAAACAAGCAGCCTAAGGAATCGGGGGCATACAGAGGAAGCAGGAATTATAAATTTATGGTGGAGAGGCTGGGTGTTGCGGAACATGCCTTTAATCTCCACATTTGGAAGGCTGAGGCAGAAGGATTGCCCTGAGTTTGAGGCCAGTCTGAGTTTTGTAGCAAGCTGTGACTGCCTAACAAAACCAGGTCTCCAAAATGAAACAAACAAACAAGCAAAAACAGTGTTGGGAAGTAGCTCCATTGGTGAAGTGCTTGCCTTGCAAGCGTGAGGACCTGAGTTTGATCACCAATACTCATGGGGAAATGTGTGTAGTGGTGCACACCTAGGGAGAGAGAAACAGGTGGATCCTGGGGCTTCCTGGCCAGTCAGTCTATATATGTGAATATGTGAGCTCTAGGCCAATGAGAGACCCTGTCTCAAAGGAAGTAAACTATGTTCCAGAAGGCAACCCCTAGGTTGTCCTCTAGCCTCTACAAACATGTGCACACACATGCATGCACCTTTGTGCATGTTCTCACGCTTGTGAGAATATACACACACACACCCCAAAAAAACACAAAATAAACAAAAATAAAAGAGCTTTGGCCAGGCGTGGTTGCACAGGCCTTTAATCCCAGCACTCGGGAGGCAGAGGTAGGAGGATCAATGTGAGTTTGAGGCCAACCTGAGACTACAGAGTGAATTCCAGGTCAGCCTGGGCTAGAGTGAGACCCTACCTCGGAAAAAAAAAAAAAAAAAAAGCTTTATGTGGTGGGAAGGGCTCTTTGTGGATTCTACTCTGTTCTGGACACTCAGTAAAGAGCAAGAGAATGGAAATAACCTCCCACTTCCTGGGACACAGAAAGCAAATCCTTCAGTGCAGCCCAAGACAGATAAGGGAGAGATCAGTACCACAATACTGCACAATGTGAGTTTGAGTGGAACCGAAATTCTCCAATTAATCATTCAAATTTGTGCCTGAGGAACCAGGATTCTCAGTTATGAATTTCAAGTACCTTTAAAGCTGCTCTGGGGAGAGATGCGAAACCCTTGATGGATATGAAATGAACACATATTTTCCCAAGTAGATTTTAGTGTGATAGGTAAATAACAAGAAAGAAAAGGTTGCTGGGGAAAAAGCTCATTTGCATGAGTGAAGAAACAACGGGGAACGTGAAAGACGCAGATCTCCAATTTGGTAGGCAATTCTTTCTGGCCCTCATGGAGAGCTCTTTGACTCTGAAACAAAAGCCAGACACTTTATACAACTCTTCCTAGGTTGGGTTAGTGTGTCAAACAGATTTAGGAGTGAAAAATAAGAAGGCCAGTAATACCCATGCGTTGCTATATTTTCATATCACTCAGCCCATGGTGTGTAGCTACTGTGTGTGTGTGTGTGTGTGTGTGTGTGTGTGCAAGCTAGGAAAATACTATCTTATTAAGAAAGTAAGCAAGTGAGATCCTGCCATGTGGTGTGCTGCTATAAGTATTTGTTCCTAGGATGGCTGAGCAGCCAGGTGGGTTAGAGCCAGCTTGCACTGGCTGGCAAAAGCCAGTGGTTTGCATCTCTTCTCAACGTGGTGTTCAGTGATGTCACCCCGTTAGCTTGACATCGGTCCTCATGGAAGTAGGACACCATAGTAATTGGCAAATCCTACCAATGAGCCTGTTTGTTCCTAGAGAGCTGTTTGTTCAAATGATCACTCACCACACAGCTGCCGGCGTGTTATCCTGAAGAGAGGTTGGATTGTAACCAGCTTTGTGAATTAGTCTGCCTGGCCGCCATAACGAGATACCACAGACGGAGTGGTTGAAACAGCGAGAAATTATTTTTCACAGTTGTGGAGACTTGAAGTCCAAGATCAAGATGTCAGAAAATGTCATCTCTCCTTGGCTTGCAAGTGTCTGTCTTTTCACTGTGTCCCGTGGCCTTTTCTCAGTGCCCACTCATCCTCTGTGTCTCTTTTATTATCATATCAGCATATCGGATTAGTGTCATATCCTATAACCTCGTTTGACTTTAATTACCTGTTTAGTTATTGATTTGTTTGCTTGTTGAGACCAGGTCTCATGGTGTAGACTAAGCTGGCCTTGAATTTATTGTGATCGGCCTGCCTCTGCCTCCTGGCATTACAGGTGTGAGTCACTACACCTAATTATCTTATGAATGGTCCAGTCTCCCAATACAGTTCCATTAAGAGTTAGGGCATCAAAATATACATTGATTGAACACAATTCCCTAAATTGGTTTTACATGGGACATGTCCTCTATAAGCTTATGTGTTGGAACAGTTGGTCCCAGCTGGTGGTACTGTTTTGGGAGGTTATGGAACCCTTGAGGTGGGTGAAGGTATGTCGCTGGGGATGGGCCTTTAAGATTATAGGCCAGCCTTACTTCCTACACGATCTCTCTGCTTCTTGGTCACCTGCCAAGTGAAAAACCACACTACAAGTTTCTGCCACTGAGGATAGAGCCACACCAGCTACCATAATGGACGATACACCTTTAAACTGTAAGCCAAACAAAGCTTTCCTTCCTTAAATTGCTTTGTTCGGGTGTTTTGTCACAGCAAAGAGAAATGGCACTAATTAAATATGTAACAAGTACTTGAGGAAGATGCATTTCATATTCAGGTGAACTTGAATTTCAATTTTCAAGGGAGAGAGAATTTCAAGATATTTCAGGCCCCCACATCTGATAGAGCATGGGGAGTCAAGATGTAGCAGGAATGATTCTGGAATAATCACTCCAACAACAGTGTGAGTGGAAGAGAGGAGTTTTATTTTCGTACCCAGGGACCACATCGGAGATTGCTCTCAAAGAACTGTGGCCCTGAGCTCAATTGGTAGTTTCTTTATAGACTCTTTAACAAGGCAAGCAGGGACTTTCAAGAAGCAGATTGTGCAGTTAACATTTTCAAGGTGGGGGTTGAACACTCTGGGAAGTTTCAAACATTTTAAAAACATTTTTAAACTGCTGAGCACCTGGTTATAGTGTGATCAGGTTGCCAGGTTAACATCTACCCTCATATTCCTCCTTCTAACCTTGCTGGGGGCTGAATAGCCCCCTCTGCCATTTCTGAGACTTTCCAGTTCATGGGACAAGGAGAAGGGGCTGGAAGCTCTACTTATAATAAATCAAACTTTAACGTCGATCTATTCTACCTCATTCCCTCCTCTTCAATTTCATGATCCCTCATGATCCCGTCCTGGAGAGATGGGCTGGTATTCCTGGCATGTCACATAAAGCTTGTTTCCACCCTAGCTTGGACAAACCTGGTCAGGGTGTTTAAGATGTGCAGCCCCATTAGGAGCCCTAATATTATCATTATGAAGGGGGCCACTAAAGGAACTGGCCAGGGTCCCCACGTGGTCTACATTGTATTTTTTTGGCCTTTACTTGTACTTCTTTTCTTTACTTTTTTAAGTAGCTTTTTAGCATTTTCCCACACTACTCCTGATTAACATAAAAGTAACATTCCTCATTCAGAAACATGTATACACCTCTCTTTTCAGCAGTAATCAAATCTAACCCCCTACGATTTTGGAGGACCATTGCTGCCAAAGAGTCTCTCTGACTTTGAAGGGTGATTCTTGAACAATAGTCGGGTCTTCCTTCATTTGGGTAGGCAACTGGCTGTGCTGAACTTGTTGGATTCTAATCTCTCTGTTAGGACTGGGCTCAGTAGGACTAGCAGCAACTCTGGGGTTTCTTTTCTCTTGAATTCAGATGAAGTAAATATCATAGGACTTGGTCACCCGGGAGCACATCTAGCTCTGGTGCCAGGAACACTAGCTTACAGGTCTCTGTTGGGTAGCAAGTGTAAATAACCTTGGAGCAGGCAAAATGTGTGTCATCAGGGGCCACAGCCCCTTCAATGACCTTGGCACAAGCCCTTTTCATTTCCTACATGTTGGGCCTCTCCTATGACCTGGAGAGACAGACCAATTACACAAGTTCCTTTTGTGTTATTAATTAAGCTTTGGTTAACCATTTCCATTCCCATGTAGGTGACCTGACTGGCTCGTATCTAGTAGTCTTTTCCCAGGGATGGGTTAGTCGGGTTAAGGAGCTCATGGCTAGAATTATCAGTCATCATCTTGAGAATGGGGAGCATTAGGATCAAGTTGGTCAACTTTGTTTCATGTAGGGGCTGGTTGTGGAATCCAGGGTTTAGCTAAGGAGAAAAACTCTCCTGACTGGGACCGCCACAAGAGGAGACGTAATACTTAGTCGGAATGTTGGTAGTGGGTAAAAATTGCCCTCATTTTGGAAGAGACACCCCATTCCAAAGTTATGTTTTCCCCAGATAAGATTCTCTTCTATAGTTAACTCCCAGGTTATGTCTCCCTCAGGTCTTCCCCATATCCCTGTAAGGCTTCATCCCCTGCCCTGTCATGGGGGCTCCCTGCCAAGCCTCTCTGTTAGCAAAGTCCACACATGACCAATCTTTTAGCTGTGACCAGTAGGCTCCTCCACATTCATCATCTTGTCCTGTTCTGGGGACACATCCATATGTGGCAATTCCCCTGAGTAACTCTTGTAGCTTACACGGTCTCTACCCAATGCCACAACATGTTGAGGTCACCAAGACAATTCTGGGGCTCGTCCACCTAAAGGAGACAGAGCAGACCCCTTGTGGGGGACAATTAGTTACATTGATAAGTGGCCAGGAATCAGGGTCAGTTCCCTTATGGTACAGAGACAGAGTAACCTTCCAGACTGTCTTAGTTGGTAAGCCGATGGAGGCCGGGTAGCAGTGGGGCACCCATAGGATTGAGAGAGACATCAGAGTGTAAGGTATACATACATTCAGTTGTCATTCCCGAAAATATGGATGTCAACACAAAGGATTACTACTATGAAACAAAGCCAATGAGAAGGGCTAAAAGAGCCTTTTCTGTATGAGACCAGTCTGAAGGAGTTACTCTAATCCTATTACCAGAAGGAGAGTACAAGTTATTCATGTAGTTAGAGCAAAGGGGAGACAGGTATTCCTGGGGAGGAAAAAGGATGAAATACAGAGTAACAGCAAAGAACACTATTTATTCAGGAGTATAATACATAAAAGTTCCTTGGAGCCACAGTCCTTCTATGGATTCCAGGAGGTCATCAAACAAGCAGATCAGCCTGGTCATCAACCATAGGTCCTCCTGCAGGTCAAGCTGTGTGAAGAAGTTATCAGGGCTCACCTCAAATGACATTAAACTTTCCTTTGGAGATTCTCAGCTATAGTGGATGGTCAGGATCTGTCACTGTCGTCCAGGTCTGGTCTGGACAGGAAGCTGTCTTTGCATGGGCTTGACACCTGCAACTTTAAGAGCTGAGGGAGTGGTGAGGATAACTTGATAAGGCCCCTCCTCCCATCTTGGATCTAAGCTTCCCCTTATTGGGACCTTTATCCAAACCCAGTCCCTGGATTCCAGGGATATATGAAGCCTTTAATCATTGGAGGAGGTGGCAAATTTATGTGCCTGGCAATTTTCTGAGCAATTTTGCCAAATCCTTTAAGAACTGTTACAGGCAGGTGTGTCCACACTCCTGGAGGTCACCAGAGTCTCTGGAGAGCAGCAGAGGTGGCCACCTGAACACAATCTCAAAATAAGAGTATTCCCTTTGTGGGCCATGCAACATACCCTAAATAGTACAAGCGGCAGGATCTCAGGCCAAGGGAGGCCTGTTTCCGGGCAGTGCTTGGCTATGGCTACTTTTAAAGTTCAGTTCATCCTTCAACTAGGCCTGAAGACTGGGGGTGGTACTGCGTGTGTAAGTCCCAAGTTAGTCCCACTGCTTCAGACACTTGTTAAGACACTTGTTAAACAATTTCACTGACGAAAGCTGGGCCACTGTCTGCCCCGATGCTCATTGGGAGCTCCAAATATGGAATTATTGCTCTGGAAAAAACATGAGATACCTCTTGGGCCTTTTCTGTGAGGGTGGGATAGGTCTCCCCAGCTGGAGCAGGTGTACACCATGACTAGCAGGTCCTGGTGACGTCTGTTGGGTTAAATGCCAGTGAAGTCCATTTCTAGATGTTTTAATGGGTAGGACCCTTGTTTTTGTGTCAGCATCGGAGCCTTAGGTCCCTGCTTAAGGTTATGTATTACACACTGCTGGCAAGCTTTGCTAGCTTGCTGAGCTAATGTTGCCAACCTTGGAACCTCCAGGTATCTTTGTAATAAGCCTTGCAAGGCTCTCCTCACCAACTGGGTCACTTCATGGGTCTGTCAGACTAGGCCAGGTGCAGCCTTCTCTGGGACAATCATTTTTCCTTCTGAGGTGGCCAGCCAGCCCCCAGAGTTCTCAGTTGCTCACTGCTCTATTGTGATTTTATTTGTATCTTCCTATGCATTTTATATGGGCTGCTCTGGGAGGACTGAGGTTTTAAGTAAAACAAACTTAATTCCCTCCTCTTGGAGGGCTGTCCATTTGGCTGTTTGATCTGCCAACCAGTTTCCTTGACTCACTCTGTCCTGGCCCCTTTGTGTGCACCTGGCAATGGCTGGCTCATGGGCCCATAGAGCTTCTAAGAGTTGGAGAATTTGATCACTGGTTTTAATTTCTCTGCCTCCTGAAGTAAGTCATCCTCTCTATATGCAGAACAGCAAACGCATACCGAGAGTGTGTCAATAGTGACATGTTCCCCTCCTGCTAGACATAACAGGAGTGCTCCTGTTAACACCCTGAGCTCAGCCTTTTGAATGGAGCCATGGTTTGGCTATCTGCCCTCCTCTATGACTTGGTCCTCAGTAGTCACCGCATACCCAGTGCCATATTCTCCTTGCTGTGATCTTTGGCTCCCAAAAAGTTCTACATCTGAATGGGGGAGTGGTTCATCCTTTAAGTGTGGTTGGGAAGAAAAGACTCCTCCACGACTTCCTCACAATTGTGGAGGGACTCTCCCTCCTCTTCTGGTAGATTTGTGGTGGGATTTAGAGCCTGGGTGGCTTCCACTTGCACCAGGGATTCTCTCCCAACTTGTTCTCCAGTCATCCAACAACTGGCTGTCCCATTTATAAAGGAAGTGACTTGGTGTGGGACCTTAACAGTAATGCTCTGTCCCAAAGTCAGTTTGTCTGCTTCTTGTACCCGTACAACTATGGCAACTAGGCTCAGAATGAAGGAGGCATCCTGAGGCCACTGGGTCTAGCCTTTTAGACAAGTATGCGAGGTCTATTCCATGAACCTAGTTGCTGAGTTAAGACCCCCAGTCCAACTGTTCCTTTCTTGTGTACATAGAAGAAAAGGAACCAGTGACATCTGGGAATTACAGTGCAGGGGCTTCACTCAGGCTTTTCTTAAACCGGTCAAAGGCATTTTGTTCTTTTTCTTCCCATTTCAGGGGTTCTGTACTAGGCCTCTTGAGAGAATTATGAAGAACTTAGAAATGGCAGAGAACTCTGGGATTCATAGTCTGCAAAACCCAGCTGCTCCCAGGAACTCTCTGAGTTATTTCTTAGTTTGGGGTGGAGGTACCAGATGATCACTTGCTTTCATTCCTCCCCAATGCTCCTCTGCCCCTGGCTGAGGTGATACCCCAAGTAAGTGATTTTTCCCCTACCTTAAAGATCTGCACTCTCTTTCCTGAGACTTTGTACCCTGCCTCTTGCAGGAAACCTCGCAGTTCCTTAGTGCCCTTTTTGCAGGTTTCCCATATGGAGCTGCTAGCAGTAAATCATCAACATATTGCATGATAGTATACCTGTCACCTGGGGAAGGGTGACAATTTTCTTTTCTTTTTTGGGGGTGACAATTTTCCAAGTCCTTAGCTAGAACCTTTCCAAAAATGGTTGGGGAGTTCTTAAATCCTTGGGGCAAATGAGTCCCTGTCAATTGCCCCTTTGATCCAGTCTCTGGGTCTTCTCATTCAACGGCAAACAGAGGTTGGCTTACTTCTGCTAGCCTCAAACAGAAGAATGCATCTTTCAGGTCCAGGCACATAAAGACTGTAGCTGTTGGGGGGTATCAGACTCAGCAAGGTGTATGGGTTGGGGACCACGGGGTAGAGTCTCAGCTGCATTGTTGACTCTGCGGAAGTCTTGGACTGGCCAGCAATCATTAGCTCCTGGCTTCTTCACTGGGAGCAAGGGTATGTTCCATAGAGGTAGGATTTCTTTTAGGACTCCATCTTTAAGTCTTGAGGCCTTCTTTTGAGTGTGCCTGTGTCTTCCCCCAACTCTGGACGTTTGTTCCTCTAATGTCCAATTTTCTTATAGTAAACACATTGGTCTTTGCCTAGAGGGTCTGCATGGTCACTCTTTTCTCTTCCTTTAAATCTGGACTTAGCTGGTTTTATGACCTTCCTTACAGCAACTGCTAGGATGCAGGCTCTTCTCTCATCACGTTTGTTTTCTTCCTTCTTTGTGGTGGTGTCCCGGTTGGCAACCACTATAGATGCAATTTCAATAAGCTCATTTATGTTTCTTCCAGTGAAGCCTTCCACGCATTGCAGCTTGTGGTGTATGTCATAGGCCTACTGAGTAACAAAGGCTGTGTTCACCATTGACCAGTTCTCAGGTGCTTCAGGTTTAAATGGAGTGTACCTATGATAAGCATTGCAAAGTCTCGCATAGAATTGACTAGGAGGCTCCTTTTCATCTTGGATTACCTCACTTATACATGTCAAGTTGGTGGCACTTCTGGTTCCTGCTTTTGCCCCTTCCAGAATACCTGGTCTTGTTTGGCTGAGAGCTTGGGCCCCATCATTTGTATTTGGGTCCCAAGCCAGATGGTTATCATATAGGACAGCATTTGTAAAGTTTTTTGGATTCAATGTTCCAGGTGTAGCCTGTGTGACCAGCCATGCTTTGGCTGCTTAGAGAACTCGCTGCCTTTCTTCAAAGCTGAACAATGACGTGAGAAGATGACAGCTTTTCTTTGGGGCTTTAAGTCTTAACAAGTTTTGCAGCAAAAACAGTCTTGGGAAGCGGTACATTGGATACCTGATAGCGGAGCCATCCTGATGGGTTCTGGGCCAACACATATAGGAGTCAATAAATGGGGATTGGTCTGGGTGCATCTTCATGCAGACTTCTCAAACCTCAATAATCAAAGCCAAGTCTAATGTCCCTTCAGATAACCAGATGACATCAAAAGAAGGCCAATCAATTTAATAAAAAGTCTTTAATTTGGAGGGCTTCATCTTTTTCCCATAGTTAACGATGAAATCCTTTTTGAAGTTGTCAAGCATACTTTGCAGGACAATGTGGGTCTCACATTGGGATTGTGCAGACCCCATACTAGAAGTTCACTAGCATTCTCTAACCAGGAGTTTGGGGGAGATTTTTATATGTGTCTAACCCTGTGTGGTATGTAGGAAGGGGTGGAAAGCACTAATTTGTCCCTCATTCAGGTGCTACCTGGCAGGCCGCCTGCAGCGACTTAAGCGGTCTTACCTTAGGGCCATACCTATAATCCCTGTACTTGGTCACTTCTAATTACAGGAGATGAGTACTCCTTTTAGGTGAAACAACCTCAGTGGAACCTCAGGTTTGGGCCCACTCAGACCCTGTAGTTTCTGCCAGGTCCCTGGCTTGAGCCATGAAGCCTGCAGTCCAGCTTGCAACCAGAAAATTGGTAAACTGCACTGCTCATGCACTCCTACATTCATTCAGGAGTTATACATTCCCATTTTAAATTCTTTGCCTATCTTTTTTCTTTTGTTTTCTTTTTTGATTTTTGGCTTTTTAAGGTAGGGTCCCGCTCTAGTCCAGGCTGACCTGCAATTCACTATGTAGTCTCAGGGTGGCCTCAAACTCATGGCAATCCTCCTACCTCTGCCTCCGAGTGCTGGGATTAAAGGCATGTGCCACCACGCCTGGCTTCTTTGCCTATCTATAAACAATAGCCAGTGTCATCTCAGTAACATGTCAAGGCTGAAACCAATCTGTTTCCCTTGGAGACCAGAGCCACCTCAGTATCACCTCAAGGCTTGGATGTAATCTCCAATGGGGTAATCAAGTCTATACTGGCTCTAGCTATCTATTTTCTCCAGAGAGTCCTTACCTGGTCTGGATGTCTAGCCTGGCTTGGCCTTCTTCCAATGGGGGAACTTCCATCCAGGGCCTCAAAGTCCCCTTGGGACCTGCTGGAAGTGACCCAACCCTGGAATCATATTGGGGGTATATGCTTCCTGGTTCCAGGGACCTCTGGCAGGCTGGGGGACCTTGAGCTGCAGCCCCCGACCAACATGAGTCATGGTGAAAGAAAATCTCACTGGGGCCTCCAGAGACATAGAGGAAGTATTGTTGTGGTCAGCTTCCTAGTTGCTGCGCAGAAAGAACCCAAACAAAAGTGGCTTGTGGAGGAATGGGTTTATTTGGCTTATGGACTCGAGGGGAGACTCCATCCTGGCAGGGAAAGTGATGGCATGAGCAGAGGGCTGGACATCACCTCTGCCACAGCACTGCAAACAGCGGCAGGAAGGTGTGCCAAACACTGGCAAGTTATAACCCCCATAAGCCTGCCCCCAACAACACAGCTCTCCCAAGGTTCTAATTCCCTAACTGCCATCAGCTGAGGATCTATCACTGAGAACACATTCATTTGTTTGTGGGGGACACCTGGGTCAAACCATGACAAGTATCTATGGAAGAATCACTCCAACACTAGCGTGAGTGGAAAAGAGGAGGTTTATCTGAGATTGCCCTCAAAGAACTGTGGCCCTGAGCTCAATGTGTAGTTTCTTTATAGACTCTTTAACAAGGCAAACAGGGACTTTCTAGAAGCAGATCATGTAGTTAGCATTTCCAAGGTTGGTGTTGACAAGGGGGTTGAGCATTCTAGGAAGATTTGAACATTTCTAAAAACATTTTTAAACTGCTGAGCACCTGGTTAATTGTGTGGTCAGGTTCCCAGCACTGTTGCCAGGTTACCATCTACTTTCATGTTCCTCCTTCTAACCTTGCTGGGGGTTGAGCAGTGCCCTCAGGTGTTTCTGAGACTTTCCAGTTCATGAGACAAGGAGAAGAGGCTGGAAACTTTACTTATAAAAAAAAATCAACCTTTAGCTGGGCATTGTGGCGCACGCCTTTAATCCCAGCACTTGGAAGTCAGAGGTAGGAGGATTGCTGTGAGTTCAAGGCCACCCTAAGACTACATAGTGAAATCCAGGTCAGCCTGGGCTAGAGCAAGACCCTACCTCGAAACCCCCCCCCCAAAAAAAATCAACTTTTAACAATGATCTTTCCTACCTCATTGGTTCTGGAGAGTATTAACAATGGAGTTGTTAGGCAGCAGTCATCTCCCCTGAAAGCATGAACTAGAGCCTAGATCACGTAAGACATCTTGAAATAGACTACAGGAAGAGGGGCTTCCGCCATCAGATTTTCTCTCAAAGACAGAAGCATAGAGGGGCCTCCGCCATCAGATTTTCTCTCAAAGACAGAAGCATAGAGGGGCCTCTGCCATCAGATTTTCTCTCAAAGATAGAAGCATGGGAAAACAGGCTTTGAAATACTTTGTTACATAGGACCTACTGAGCACTGCGATAATAGTAATGACCTTGTGTAACAACCAGTGAACATGTGACATTAGTAGGACTCTCGGGACTCTTTTTGATTTTTCTTTTGAGGCAGAGTCTCACTTCAGCCCAAGCGAGCCTGGAACTTACTCTAGCTGGCCTTGAACTCATGGCAATCCTCCGATCTCAGCCTCCCAATTGCTGGGATTACAAGAGTGAGCCATCACACTCATATTTTATTTATTTATTTGTTTGTTTGTTTGTTTGTTTGTTTGAGAGAAAGAGAGAAAGAGAGAGAAGTAGATAGGGGGAGAGAGAGAGGAGGACGAGCAAGCCAGGGCCTCAAGCCACTGCAAATGAACTCCAGACACATGTGCCATCTTGTGTATCTGGCTTTATGTGGGGAATTGAACCTGAGTCCTTAGGCTTTGCAGGCAAGCACCTTAACCCTTGAATGGTCTCTCCAGCCCTTTTTTCTCAAGACAAGATCTTCTTCCTTCATATCCCATGCTGGCCTCCAACTCTTTTTTTTTTTAACTTCCAGAGCATGGATAATAAACCATGATAATTCCCACCCACCACCCACATCTCTCCCTCCCAAATCCATCCTCCATTGAATCCCTTCTTTCCATTTAGTTTCTCTTCTATTTTGATGTCATCATCTTTTTCGCCCTATTATGACGTTCTTGTGTAGGTGGTGTCAGTCACTGTGAGGTCATGAATATCAAGGCTATTTCGTAAGTGGAAGACAGCACTGTAAGCACTCCTACCCCTCTTTTGGCTCTTACATTCTTTAGGTTTTCAGTACCAAGCATATATTTCCTCCTATGGAGCGGGCCTCTGGTCTGATCAGAGAGCAGTTGGTTTTTTCCAAAACAGACATATTGCCACCAATGATTTTTTTCTTGATTTTTTTTTTCTTGATTTTCCTGCCTCAGCCTCTAAAGTGCTGAGATTACAGGATGCACCACCATTCCTGGAAAGACTCTATGGTGGTTGCATGGTAGACACTGCCTCTCTTCTAGGTGTAACTTAGGAAACATGGAACAGTGGTTATTACTGTTAGCTATAGATGAGCATGAGGGAAGCCAGCCCAGATTCAAAGCCAACATTCTGAGGAAGGCAGAGCAATGAAGCTAGTCTTTTTGTTTGTTTGTTTGTTTTTGTTTTTCGAGGTAGGGTCTCGCTCTAGTCCAGGCTGACCTGGAATTTACTATGTAGTCTCAGGGTGGCCTTGAACTTACGGCGATCCTCCTACCTCTGCCTCCCGAGTGCTGGGATTCTGTTCTTTATGCCATACTCAGGCTGTGTTATGGTGTGTTTAGCAACAGAAATAAACTAATACAGTTAGCAGGTTTCTTTTACAGTGTGGTCCATTTATCACTGGGCTTTCTGTCTATAGAATCATCTTAGTAGGGCTTGGTGGTACCCGTCTATAATTCTAGTACTTAGGAGGCAGAGGCAAGAGGATTGTTGCAAGTTTGGGGTCAGCCTGGCTTACAGAGCAAGTTTGAGCAAGCCAGGGTTACACAGTGAAACCCTGTAAAAGAAAGAAAAAGAAAAGACCAAAAGAATCATGTCATTGGTGATGTGTGTTTTATGTGTGCATATGGGTGTTCTCAGGGCAGAGCTTGTGTGACCTTCCTGCACTAGTTCAGTGTGTCAGCGATGTCCTCCCACATCCAGAGGAATATTATTTCTATATTAGTAACCTTCACAGCAAATATTAATCATGCTGGTATTCTTGCTTATTTTTTTTTAAATGTCAACTACTGTTCTTTTTATTTATTTTAAAATTTATTTTATTCATTTTCAAGCAGAGAGAGAGAGAGAGAGAGAGAGAGAGAGAGAGAGAGAGAGAGAACACCAGGGCCACACCTTGTGGGTCTGGCTTATGTGGGACCTGGGAAATTGAACCCGGGGTCTTAGGCACTGGAGGCAAGTGCCTTAACCGCTGAGCCATCTCTCCAGCCCTAGTCTTGCTTCTTATCTGGCAAGTGGCTTCAACCAGACTCCATGGTCCCATAATTTCCCCCATCTTTCCATCCTGCCTCATTACCACTGTGTTGGGGGTTCTGTGATGTGGACATCTTACTGGTGGATTGCAGAGGCCGCCCCCAGACAGCTGAGCAGTGAACAGAATGTGGTAATTAGAGACAGATTACTAAGGACAAGCCAGGCAGAGAGAGGCCACCAGTCTTGGCTGATGGGGAGGGGAGCTGTGGCAGGAAAAGCTCACAGGCTGGGACAAGTGAGGGTCCCTTAAGCTTTATGCAATTCTCCAGTGTATGGAAGAATGAAGCCAGGGAGCAGGGGATGGTGATCAGAGGGCAGAATTTCCAAACCTAACATGGGGGAGGTGAGGGAAGCTGAGAGACCTTGGGGGTGGGTGCCAAGGTGAAGGCCATTGAAGGCAAGCAAATCAAGAGACCCAGGAACCTACACAGGCCTGGTAACTGACAGGAATCCGTGGAGAGACAATGACCTAAAACCATGTCCCCAAGCCCAGCTCCCCAGTCTTTGCTGGAGATCATTCCAAGGGTGGCTTTTACAGCTATGGCCATATTCATTTGCGCAACCTTGCCTCGGATGGTGTAGGGGATAAGGCTTTGAGACGCCTGAGGAAAATAGTGCTCCAATTTTAGTTATAAGAGACACCCATGTGTTTGCAAAATTAGGAGCAAATGAGATTTAAGAGAAACAAGAATTCAGGCAGTCTGTAGTGATTCTCTGTGTGTACAGAGGCACCTCCCAGGGGAAATTGAGACGTAATAAGCCACCTTCTCTAGGTGACTTGCAGCAGGATTGTGTGCTGCAGCTGTCTGCTGGGTGTTCCCAGGGTTCCAGCAACTACACCAAGTGTCTAGATGCTCACAAAGCCTGTCACCTCCTCACACTCCATTACTCTGCACACCTCCTGTCCAGGCTGCTTTTGAAGTGGTCCCTGGGCCTCTGGCCTAGACATCTCCAGCAAGCTTCTGCTCACATTCGTGGGGAAGTTCTCTCTTGGAGACTCTGACATTTGCCACGGGGCAGCTGACCATGGTGCTGCTTCCAGCAACTTCTGAGTAGCAGTGATCCTGGCTATTGCTATCACTTGAACCAACCTGTCTGCATGGGACACCACTGCGCGTGCTAGAGGGTGGAGAGGCCAGAGCTCTGGAATGTTCTTTAGAACCTTCAGAGCAGCTTCACCTAAGCTGCCCTGAGCTTCCAGTTGCTTCCACTGTATCGTGTGTGCTCCAACAGTTGGCTGCTGTGCCCCTGACCTGGTCAGCAAGAGGCGGCGCCTTCTGTCCACATCCAGGGAGGCACTGAGATCCCTGTGAGAGGCCAGCGTCCTCAGTCACCCTCCCCTGAGAGACTCACATCATTTTGGCCCTTCCCTTTTGCACTAAAGCTAATGTCTGCTGCCAGCCTGACCTTGTCGTGAACCTCAGCTAATTTTTTTTGTTTTGTGTTTAACATTTTTAAAAACTTTGTATTGAGAGCTTCCATAATCATAGACCATAAACCATTATGATTCCCTCCCCACCCTCCCCCATATCTCCTCCCCCTCTCAATTAGTCTCTGTTTTATTTCAGTGTCATCATCTTTCCCTCCCATAATGTGTAGGTATTATCAGGCACTGCAAAGTCATGAATATCAAGGCCATTTTGTGTCTGGACTTTTGCATTGTCACTCAGCTAATTTTTTTTTCTTGAATTATTTCTACTTACATAGGTGATATGTAAAATGTGCTAGATATTACTGACCATCTAATAGGGTCTGAAAGTTCAGATCATAGCAGCACAGATTTGAAACAAGATTGTCTTAGCTTTTAACAGTAATTCACTACCCACTGTATATGAGCACAACACTTTGGAAAAACGTTTAACAGGGTTCAGTAAAGCTGATGAAATGATCTGATGATGGCACCCTTGCAGGCTACAAAATGCTGTGACTATTCAAGAAGCCCTGTGCCAGGATGACCCTCGCAGCCTTAACCCCCACCAATGTTCATCTACCCAGACAGCATAACTACATCGTGGCACATTTTTACGATGGTAGCAGACAGTGATGGAAATGAATAAAATGCCACAACACAGAGGAATCTTCCAACGCGATGTTAAGTCACGAACACAGGACTCCAAAGAGCAGATATCTGTATATCTTCATTTGTCTCCAGCTGGAAACCAGCGGAAGCTCACTTGAAACACTAGGAAACATGTCAGTGGACCCTGTGTAGAGCCAAAGCCTGCAAGGAGGTGCCAAGGAGGCTTCTGGGTGGCTTTCGCTGTAGGCGTAAGCCACCAGGCTGGCACTTCTGCATATGTTATTCCTCAATGAAGTTTCCATTAAGTGAAGGGAGCAGTCCTGCTGCTGAGGGATTTACCAAGACTAGATGAACCATCAGGTCACAAGGAGCTGGGGAGCGGGTCAGTGGACGAAGTGCTTGCTGTGCACGTGTGAGTCCCAGAATCAGGTAAAACCAGGGGATCTGCAATCCCAGCACGTCTACAGTGAGATGGGAGGCAGACAGGAGAATCCTCAGAAGCTCATGGCCACGTATCCAAAGTTATTCTCTGACCTCCACACAAAGCTTGGGTACACGCGTCATGCGTGTACACACAGGTTTTTTTTTTTTTTAATCAGGCCACACTAGTCTGAGGGTGCATGCTACTCTTCTGCCTCAACTTCATCTTCCTTTCTTTAGCAAGTTCTTGCTCAAAAAGCAATGGGAGAGCTGGAGAGATGGCTCAGCAGTTAAGGTGCTTGCTGCAAAGCGTAACAACCTAGGTTTGCCAGATACTACACAAGGTGGCACATGTGTCTGGAGTTTGTTTGCAGTGGCCGGAGGCCCTGGTGTGCCCATCCTCTCTCTCTTTCTCTCCTTCTCTCTCTCTCTCTCTCTCTCTCTCTCTCTCTCTCTCTCTCTCTCTCTCTCTGTGTGTGTGTGTGTGTGTGTGTGTTTGTATCTCTCTGCTTGCAAATAGTTAATTACTTAAAAAGAAATGGGAACCAGGCATGGTGTCGCACACCATTAGTCCCAGCACTCGGAAGGCAGAGGTAGGAGGATCGCTGTGAGTTTGAGGCCACCCTGAAACGACATAGTGAATTCCATGTCAGCAGTGCGTCTAGTGCATCCAGTTCAGTCTACACAAGAGACCAGACGCAGATAAATTCCCAAGGGCTCATTACTTGGCTGAAATCAGTTTCCTGATATGAGCATGCTATTTGTTGCCATTTATTTAGTACTGGTAAAGAAACTCAGGCTCTCCCCCACACCAGACAAGCGCTCAATCACTGATCTGTACCCCTAAGCCCCTACATGCATTTTTAATAGTTCACTTATGACAAATCAGTGTCTGTCCTTGCTTTTACACACCCACATGAGCATGTTTCTGGGAAAATGGTGTTATTATGACTTTGAGACTTCATGTAGCTTCCAGAATTCTTAGTTAAAGCAGCCATTCTCAACAGTGAAAACATATGATAGCCAAGACCATCAGGAGGGAGTCTGAGAGATCCTTCCTTTAAAGTTCACATCTGTGCACAGCTGGATTTTCTTCTCTGTTTAAACCAAACAATGCATTGCAGTAGGTTGAAGGAAGGAGATAGTTCAGCTGTTCTGCATGAAGCCAAACAGTAGGAAGATTTGTCAAAATGTAAAACAGTGTCTTTCTAAAAACATAGAACAGGGGCTGGAGAGATGGCTCAGTGGTTAAGGCACTTGCCTCTAGTGCCTAAGGCCCCGGGTTCAATTCCTCAGTTCCCACATAAGCCAGACCTACAAGGTGGTGGCCCTGGTTCATTTTCTCTCTCTCTCTCTCTCTCTCTCTCTCTCTCTCTCTCTCTCTCTCTCTGTCTCTCTCTGTCTCTTTCTCTATCTCTGCTTGAAAATGAATAAATAAAATTATATATACATACATATATATATATAAACATAGAACAGTTCAGTTCTCTTTTGTTAAAAACAACAAAAGCATATTTCTCATTGAAAATATCATTTGGGGCTGGAATAGAGCCACAGTGGTGGTCGAGTGCTTGGGAGAAATCCTAGGTTCAACTCCCAGGATTGCAAAAACTAAAATAAGATATAAAATAAAATAAATGTGTAATTTGTGCTAACGCGAACAGGTTGCTATCATTCGCATCTCTTCCTCCTCTTTGGGCCAGCCAGTCCCACAAATCAAAGGCTGGGGTCTTGGTGTCCCTCTGGCTCCTGGCATCATTGGCCCCATCTTGTTCCATTTTCAGGCTCCTCCCGGCAGTGGAGAGCTGGGGATCTGAATGTATCTCAGCTCCCGGGAGCTTGCCCTGGAAAGCTGAGTCAGACAGGACACAAGGTAAGCAGAGGGTTTCCAGCTCTGTTCTCTGAGATAGAAGATACCAGTTGAAATTCCATTTCTGTGCAGAGTGCCCTGGGCAGGAAGGCAGGAGTCTGTCCACTGGGAATGTCCTGCCCAAAGGTGGTGGGAATTGGCAGGCAGCTCACCCTCTCCCTGACAAAGTAAGCAGTCTGTGCCATGTGAAGGAAAGAATTACTTCTTTCTTTTCTTTCTCTTCCTTCTCCTTCATTCCTTATCTCCCTCCTTCTTCCTCCTTCCTTCCTCTTTATTTCTCTCTCTCTCCCTTCCCTTTCCCCTTTCTCCTCCATCACCTATGTGCTCCACCATTGAACTATATCCCTCTTCCCTTCATGTTCAAGTCCGAGTTTTCTTTCATCTTGAAGGGTAAAGTCAAGAGACATTTTCTTCTCAAGGGCCAAGTGTTCCAGGATAAACGACTGGAGGCTGCGTGTAGGAGAAAGCCCAAGCTCTGCCACTTCCTCTGTGAACTTTTTCGTTGTTCTCATCTATAAAATGCGAATAATATGGGGACTGGAGAGATGGCTGAGTGGCTAAGGCGTTTGCCTGCAAAGCAGAAGGACCCAAGTTCAATTTCCCAGTGCCCATGTAAAGCCAGATGCACAAGGTGGTGCATGCATCTGGAGCTCTGGCTGGAGGCCCTGGTGTACTCATTCTCATTCTCTCTCTCTCCCTGTCTCTCTGCCTCTTTCTCTCAAATAAATTAATAAATAAAATATTTATTAAAAATGGGAGGGCTGGAGATATGGCTCAGCGGTTAAGGCACTTGTCTCCAGTGCCTGAGTCCCCTGGTTCAATTCCCCAGTGCCCACATGGGCCAGATCCACAGGGTGGTGACCTTGGTGCTCTCTCTCTCTCTCTCTCTCACTCTCTCTCTCACTCTCTCTCTCTCACTCTCTCTCTCCATCTATCTCCTGTATCTCTCTGCTTGAAAATGAATAAATAAAATATTTTAAAAATAAAAATAAATAAAAATGGGAATAATAAATTGTGAGGATTAGACTGATATAGACTCAAGCACTTATTAAGTGTGGGGAATATTGTTGATATTCAAGCAAGTATCTATTAAGAGACAAACAGGAGGGTAGTGGTGTTACAAATGTGAAAACCTGAGAGGGAGACCCTACCTCAGAAAAACAAACAGAACTAGGAAAACCCCTCTCTGGCTATTGAACCACTGGTTAGGACAGAAACCTTTTAGTTCCTGGCTGGACACGAAAATACGCACTATGTTTGAATGATTCCAGGGTCAAGTTCAAGGAAAGATTTGGGTCTGTTCTCACCCCTAACACTGCATCAAACAGGGTGATGGTGGGGTGTGGTGGTGCACACCTTTAATCCCAGCACACAGGAGGTAGAGATAGAAGGATCAGGGCTGGAGAGATGGCTCAGAGGTTAAGGCACTTGCCTCCAGTGCCTAAGGCCCTGGGTTCA
>PVHP010023068.1:0-27680 GCA_004024765.1 Zapus hudsonius
TTTGGTATTGAACCAAGAGCCTTAGGAACTGGAGGCAAGTGCCTTAACCGCTGAGCCATCTCTCCAGCCCTTGATCTTTTTTCTTGGTGTTCTTTATATTGGATAATTTCCATTGTTTCCTGACTTTTCTCTATAATCTTAATTCTATTATCTTGCTCATCCAGTACATTTTTAAATTTCAATATTAAGTATCATATCCTAGAATTTATTTGGGTTCTTTTTTAATGGTTTCTATTTTTCTACTTTTTCATTTCTTTCTTTTTAAAAAAATCTTTATTGTCTAAAATTAGATACATTGTATGAGCAAATGTTGTGTTGATATTCCTATTTCCCTCCTCCTTGTCCCCAATCCACTGGGTATCCTCCTCGGTGGGCACACTGGATCCATCCATGAGGTAAGGTGTTATGGACAGCACAGGAGGCAGCTGGGTTGCCCCCCCCCCCCTTTGTGTGTTGTAGCTGAGGGGGGCCATGTCTCTGGGTAATCTCTCCCACCATGGCTCTTACAATCTTTCCGCCCCCTCTTCTGCTTACTTTTTCATTTTTTTATGAGAAAACTTTCTTATATTTCATTGAGTTCAAGGCCATCCTGGGTTATGTAGTATGTTCCTTCTCAAAATAAGTAAAATAAAATGAATTGGGAAGTACTTGACATAATTTTATTTTCTGAATGAGTTTTTGTGGGATTATTACTATTTCTTTCCTAATAGTATACTAGTGGAAGCCATTAACTCCAGAACTCTCTCCTTTCTTAAGTAAATACTCTGCCACTACATCTCTGGCCCTTGTTGAATTATGTTTTATTATTAATTATAAATATGAATTATGAATTTAATTTCATTAAAGGTCTATAGCCTTTCTACTATTTTTACATCCATTTGGCAATTCAAATTCGAGCCCTTCAAGACAATTTTTTCCCATTTTTAAAAGTTGTCATCTATGTTAGCATAAATTTATTCATAATATTTCTTTGAACTTTTTATATCTGTAGGGTTAATTAGTAATGTCCCACCTTTCTTTCTGATATTGGCTTTGTGTTTTCTTTCTTTTATCTTGAAGTGTTGAATTTATCCACAATAGGCTTTTTGGAATGTTAATAAAATACTGGGCCACACCCTATGGGTGTCATCTTGGGTTAGGCACTTCCTGTGGCTAAGGGTAATGTTTAGTGAGGGACACAGCTGTGAGCTGTTAGCAGTTAATATTCCCAGAGGCTGGGGGATGGGTGTCTGGGCTACTCAGAAGAGATCTTGGCAGACAGCAGCATTATCTACTTTAGAAAAGAAAACACATTTTGAGCGTAAGATAAGGCTTGAGCAAAAGCAGGATGTTAAATGGAAAGAGATTTGTAAAGACATGGAATTTGGTTTAGTAAGGGCCAAAGAACAGAGAAATAAATGTGGAAAGGGTTCCAATCATCACTGCCCAAACTGGGTTCTCTGGGCTCTTAGGGCCCTAGGAAAACAGCCACAGGAATCCTAGAAACAGTGGAAGACTGCCAAACTGTATCGGTTGTGTGGACCAAGATGGATTATCTTGTGCTAAGGAGCACCTACCTAGTGGAAGTGTGTGTGTGTGTGTGTGTGTGTGCGTGTGTGTGTGTGTGTGTGTGTGTGTGTGTGTGTGTGTGTGCAGTTCTGGAGCATTGGGCAAGTGCTTTACCACTGAGCTCCATACCTAGCCCTCCTGTGTATTTTGGGACAGGGTCTCACTAAATTGCTCAGTCTGGTCTTGAATTTATAATCATCATGCTTGACTAACTGGGATTATAGGCCTGTGCCACTAGGCCCAGATGCATATTTATTTATTTTTACTAACAAATATGGAGAATATCTCTAAGTTTTTGATCACAAGAGTAATTCAGTTTAAAAATCTTTTTATGGGGAATGGACAGACGGCTCAGAGAGTAAAGGTTCTTGTTTGCAAAGCCTGCTGGCCTGGATTCAACTCCACAGAACCCACATCAAGCCAGATGTACAATGTGGTGCATGTGTCTGGAGTTTAATTGCAGTGGCTAGAAGCCCTTGGGCACCCGGATTGTCTCCCTCACTCTCTTCCTCTCTCTTGAAAGTAAATTAAAAAAAAATTTAAGTGTATTTATTTGAGGAGAGAAAGAAAAAGAAAGAGAGAGAAAGAGAGAGAGAGTGAGAGAGTGAGAATGGGTGCATCAGGACTTTTGCCACATACACCACTATGTGCATCTGGTTTTATGTGGGGACTAGGGAATCAAACCCAGGCCAGCAGGCTTTACAAACAAGTACTTTTTACCACTGAGCGATCTCTCCGGCCCTAAAACACCTTTTTATTAGCATCTATTTTTATTGTACAAAATAATGGGTTTTGACATTTTCACACATATTTATCATGTACTTTGATCATATTCTGTCCATCACCCTCTCAACAGAAATTTGAATGTAGACTCATATCTGAAGATCAGAGCAGAAAATTGAACTCTCAAAGCATAATTTCCTGTGATGTCATCTTTTCAGACCTGTTTTCAACAAAGGATTCTCTTAAAAGGAAGACATTTTTGCAACACTTTATTAAATTGATAGTCATTTGCATATCTACATGTAATTATCATATTGATCATTCACAAACTATGCAGAAATGAATGTGTTACACAATCTAGCTTCTTATCACATTCCCTCCCTAAATTCTATATGAAGATATGTGGGTCTTTTTTCTTTTAAAAAGTAATTTATTAATTAGTGTGTGTGTGTGTGTGTGGTGTCAGAAAGCAATCTCATGGTGTGTCTCTTGCAGCTGCAAAGGAGTCTGACATCTCAGATTGTCCTGGCTCTGCCTCCCATTGTAGGCAAGCTGGAATCAT
The DNA here is from genome assembly GCA_004024765.1 of Zapus hudsonius. Lineage (NCBI taxonomy): Eukaryota > Metazoa > Chordata > Mammalia > Rodentia > Dipodidae > Zapus > Zapus hudsonius. The sequence goes on from PVHP010023068.1 coordinate 2,834, forward strand.
AGAAAGAACCATCACTTTGCATCTGGCTTTATGTGAGTGCCAACAGGCTTTGCAAACGAGCACTAACCACAGATCCACCGCTCCAGTCCCTTCTCCTAGTCTTTGCCAGCAGATTGTTTCTGATATTTAGATGGTGCTCTTCCTCTGCTCTTTTAGTTCTTCCAAATTCCTACCCTTCTTACCATCAGAATCTGAAACTCAAAGAACAAACATTGGCTGTGAAGAAGGTTTTCCCAGGTCAGTTTTGCAGGATTAATAGGAACCAAATCTACAGGGAGGGGCTGGGGAGATAGTTCAGTGGTTAAAGGTGTTTGCTTTCAAAGCCTTCTGGCCTAAGTTCAATTCCCCAGCACCCAAGAAAAGCTAGACACAAAAAGTGGCAGATATGCCTGGCATTTGTCTATAGTTTCTCACTTTCTCTATCTTTGTCTCTGTCTCTATCTCTGTCTCTCTCTCACACACACACAAATATATTTTTTAAAAACTCTAAAGAAAAGCAACTTAAATTTCCTGATAAGTATAAGTTTCACAAATCTAAACCCCAAGCCTCTCCAAAAACATTGCATCTCCCTTATCTACTGGCAAAGGTGCATCTCGACCTCAGCCTGCCTCCTGCTTCACCTCGCCCAGCTCCCTTCAGAACTGCCACATGTAGAGAACATCACACTCTTCTTCCTGCCAAGTTCAGTGTCTCCCCTCCTCCCCACTTTCCCTCCACTGCTGTTCAGAACCCATCACTCTCCCAGCCTCGATGGTTCTACTGTGAAGTTGTATTCTCGTTTTTCTCTTCGTTTTCATGTTCACTGCCACATACTTGGAGGACATTCTCCTTGCCAAGGCTGAGAGGCTGCATCAGCCTCCTCACCTCCTTTCTTTTAAAGATATTTTATTTACTGATTTATGAGACATGGAGATGGAGAGAGAGAGAGAGAATGGGTACACCAGGGCCTCACTGCCAACTTCAGATGCATGTGCGACCTTGTGCATCTGGCTGGGAACTATGTGGGTACTGACGAATTGAACCCCAGTCCTTAGGGGTTGCAGACAAGCACCTTGACCACTTCTTCCTCATTTATTTATTTATTTATTTGCGTTAAGGTTTGTATTTGTCAGCTTCTTGTTGGGACAAGATACCTGACAAAAGTCAGTAAGGGGAGGAAGGATTTATTTCAGTTTACAGTTCCCAGAGACGGTCCATCATGGAGAGAGGGTACTGTGGCAGGAGCTTGAGGCAGCTGGTCCCATTCAGTCCACAGGGAGGAAGCAGTGATGAATGCCAGCTCTCCCCTTTTTGTACAGACCATGACTCCAGGCCATGCAATGGGGTCGCCCACAGTTAAGGTGGGTCTTCTCACCTTAACTGAATCAAGAGAATCTCCCACAGAAGAGCACGGAGGGTGAAGCAATCGACATAATCCCTCCCATGTCCTTGGATATGGACAATCATCCCAGGGTTTCAGGTGACCCAGGCTAAACTCAAACTTTTTCGGAAGCTGAAGGTGATCTTGAACTCTGGATCTGTCTGCCTACAGCTCTCAAGTGCTGAAATTATAGGCGAGACACCACCATGCCCAGCAGCGATGCTCTAAGTGCTTTGGCAAGGTGTGTTTCCCTAAATTCCTCCATCTTCTGGCCCTGCTCCACTTTCTAATCTTTGTTACTCTTCTCTCACTTTATTCAACCTGTCTGGTTTTGTCCCCTTCTAAGAAGATTCTAATTTTCCCTTGCTTTGCCCTTCCTGTGTACAAGAGCAAGAGAGGGGTGCCTCTATCATCATCCTCTCTCTCTCTCTCTCTCTCTCTCTCTCTCTGTCTCTCATCTCTCTACTTCTCTCCCTCTCTCCATCCCTCCCTCCCTCCCTCCCTCCCTTTCATAGTATGAATGATTGGCTCTAGGGCCTCAAATAGGTTAGGCAAGCACTGGACCACTGAGCTACATCCCCAGCCTTCCTTTATTGTTTTTGAGACAGGAATTTAAAGACAGCCTTAAACTCACTCTGTAGCCTAGGAAGGCCTTGAATTTGTGATCTTCTGCCTCTACCTCCCAAGTAGATGGGATGATAGGTCTATGTCATCAGACCCAGCTTTAGTACCATTTTCTTCATGCACAGGCTGAAAAATATATTAGAGACAACTATAGCTTTACCATATGCCCCTTCTACCGAGTCTTTTGTTTTCCGAAGAAAATGGGAGAAACTGAGAGAAGGGGGCATAACAACCTAACAAAGGGCTGGTAATCCCAGAGAGAGGGCAGAGGCAGAGAGGAGAACCAGGCTGTGGATAAGTGAAGTCTTGGCCTGAAAGATTTGGAGAGAAGAAACTAAGGTTTGAGGGAGACGTGGGATTTCTACAACATAAGATCAAGTCTTGCCATGGATGGAATGGCTTCCTTCCTTCACCCGTCCTCAAGGATCCTTTAGTAAATACATTACTTTTTACTGAAGACCATGTTGGATGGTTTCTCATTGTCACATTCTATATCTTTTTGGTGTGATACCGTGAAGAGATAGACTCTCAAGGGAAGAGAAGAAAGACCAACCCAGCTTTGTTCTTTGGGGACTATATCTTGCGGCTCTTAGTATCCCGGGCAGTGCTAAGCAGTAGCATGAATATAAGAAGCTCATCTGCTCACTTGGCTGTTTGTGTTGATGTTCTTGGGCCCTTGGGCCCCTCCTTACTCAATTCCCATACGTCTTTCATAGCTTCCAGTGGGTATGCCAATGACAGGCATATTTACCACTAATTATGTAAGGAGATCCATTAAGGTTGGAGAAGATAAAATGAAAACAAAACAAAAGGATAGGTATACACGCAAAAAAGAATCCTTTTAAGCATTTGTTTTGGGTATGCTTTAGAATGTAGATGCAAAATAGAATTGGCATTTGTGGTGGTTTGATGGGAATGGATTCCCAGTGGGTGGGGCTGTGTGGGAGATTTGTGAAACCTTCAGGAAGTGGCATCTTACTGGAGGAAATACGTCACTGAGGGACACCTTCGGGTGCCATTGCACTTGCTTACTTTCTCCCTGTTGATGTGAAGCCTGCTGTCTGCTCCCGCCATGCTTGTCCTGTCATGATAGAAACTTCTTGAAACATTAAGTCAAAATCAACTCTTTCCTTCCATAAACTGCTTCTGGTCAGGTATTTTGGCCCAGAATTGAGAAAGTAACTAATATAATGTCTAATTAAAAACCACTTAGCACTGACAGGCTAGATTTGTAAAATTCATCGGTTTCCATCCTTCCATACCTTGATCTACTTCAAGGAACTGAAAACTTTAAAAATAAAAATTACAATTCCTAAGACATGGAAGACCTACTGTATCAACATTGGGCCAATGCTAGGGACACAAATGTGAGATTTAGAGCTTGGGAGATGCTTCAGTGGTTAAAGGCACTTGCTTGCAAAGCCTAATGGCCCAGGGTTTGATTCCCCAGGACCCACGTAAAGCCAGATGCACAAAGTGACACATGCATCTGGAGTTCGTTTGCAGTGGCAGGAGGCCATGGCGTGCCCATACTCACTCTCTCTCTCTCATAAATAAATAAATAAATAAATAAATAAATAAATAAATAAATAAATAAATAAAGTGAAGTTTAATAGGCTGTTTATCCTGAAGTCACCTACAGTACCTCTGCTTTCCACTGAACTCTTTTCTTGAAGGGGAAATGGAGTCTCTCTGTGTAAAATGACTTGCCAAGGCTATGACCAATTACTAGCAGACACAGACAAGCATCTTGCTCTTCTTCTGTCTTCTAATCTCAGACTTGTTTCATTCCCTGTTCATGTGGTTGCTTTTCAAACTATGGGAAGGATTTTCCAACATTTCCAGACTCTCCCTTCTCCTATCACTCTGGACACTTCCCAGAAGTTTATTATCTGTGGAAAGATACCCAGCATGATGTCATGAACATGGTTGCTGGTAGGATCCTGAAGAAATTGAGCAAGTTCAAGCTGTAGTACAGATGGCTTGAGGTCCAGATGGAGCACACAGGGAACAAATTAAGACTACTAAATCATGTCAATTATGACTGATAAATGCAAAAGCAGCTAAGCTTTTGTAGATGTAAGAAACACAAATCTCTAATAAAGCCCTTACCTGCTTAGATGAATATGAAGTGTCCTTACAAGGAAAAGAGAACTTAAAAGGAGCAAGGGATTTTGCTGAGATCTTTGCTATTTCTGTGCAACAAATGACCTCAAAATATAGGGGCTACAAAACACTACCCTCTGTTAATCTTGTGAGTTCTGTGGGTAGGTAGGTCACTGTTGCAGTCAGCTTTCTTGTTGCTGCGCAGATAGAACCCAAGCAAAGGTGGCTTGTGGAGGAATGGATTTATTTGGCTTACAGACTCGAGGGGAGACTCCATCCTGGCAGGGAAAACGATGGCATGAGCAGAGGGCTGGACATCACCTCAGCCACAGCACTGCAAACAGTGGCAGGAAGGTGTGCCAAATACTCACAGGGGAAACTGGCTTACAACCCCATAAGCCCGCCCCCAACAACACAGCTTCATCGAGATTGTAAAACCCAAACTGCCATCAGCTGAGGATCGATCTATCAGAACACATTCAATTGTTTGTGGGGGACACCTGGATCAAACCATGACAGTCACCATTTGGGTTCTGCTCAGCTAGTTGCCTCTGGCTGACTAGTTCTCACCTTTGCATTCTAAGTGATGGTGGGAAAAGAATTGTTCTCGCATCGGAAGATGTCCACACTCTCTGGAGTGATTGCTAGCAGGAGGGGGCTCAGAAGGCTCTGGGATAGGGGCCTCTGGTCTTCAGTAGCTCTGGGCTCTGTTTCTTACCACTGTAGTTCACAACATAGCAGCTGACTCCCATCAGCATGGGCGAGCAGGAAAGGACAGGCAAGATGGAATTCCGAAATGTTTTGTAATTTAATATTGGAAGTGACACCCCTACACCTCTGCCATCGTTTGAGGAGAATACGCTCACTAGATCCAGCCCATCCTCTGAGGAGGGGATTATCTCAGGGCATGAGTGCCTAGGCGGGATCTTGGAGGCCATCTCGGGGCTGCCTCACAATGACTTGGCAGCCTTTGGGAGGGGTAGGTGGAGGCATCCAGCAGGAACTTGGATGTCGGCATTTGAAGCTCTAGGGAGATGTCTGGGGTGGGGTACAGATTTGGGAGTTAATAGTATGTAACAAGAAGGGTGAAATCATGGGAATAGATCGAGTCAGCCAGGAAAAATATTTTTTTAGGTATCCATTAATTACTAGTATCCACTAATTACTGTTAGGAGAAAATTAAAATTGAAAGGAAAAACAAATATAGACAATGATCAATGTCACTAGCCAATGAGACTTTTCAGTCCTAATTTAAACTTTCAGATTGTCCATGACAGCTTAGTTTAGGGCATGAAGTGCATCCTGGTATCATGAGAATATCATTAAGATCTTGAGAAAAATCTTCATTCTCCATGAAAGTTCCTTGCCATAGGTGACTAACTGAATGAAATCCAGGGAAAATCAAATCCAGTTTGTCTTCCATCAATCTGAAAGCAGAGGTCAGAATTTCCAAGCTTTGGGTGATGGATATTGTAAATATTAATGCAGAGTGATTAATCATAGTCATTTAAGCAATGATTCCCACAGGCTCACAGGAGTACCCTGTCCTCCATAAACACCCAGCCCAGGGTGTGTCCTAGAGAAGGATGGGGAACACCTCTTCCCAAGACCTTTCCTACCTCCTGCTCCTCTCTTTTGTCTGGAATGTTCTGCCCAGACTCCTCTGTGCAGCCAAATCCTACCCTCCTATCAAGGCTCAAATCCCATCTCTTCCATCAAGTCTTTCAAACCAAGCCAGTCCATCCTACCCCACCCACTTCCCTCCCCTCTGGACTGCTGTCTTGGTGACACCCAGTTTGTGAAGGACTCCCCAAACCATTATCTTTATTAGCCTTTTCCTTACAGGCTGGGGACTAATCACCTGGCTCTTTGGACAATCCTCACTTCACGGTCTGTTTTTATATAGCCAATAAGCGATATGTAATCATTTAATTTTTAAATTGCTGAAAAGATCAAAACAGAAATTTTTATTACCCATCAAAATTTAAATGTCAGTGGACACAGGTAAAATTTGATTTTTGCCTATAAAATGCTTCTAGAAATGTGCTTTGTTTTGCCTGAGCTCCGTAAAATCTAAAGTATTTGCTATCCATCACTTTTGAGAGTTTGCTGGCCGGCATGGAGTCTTTTTCCCATGTCAGAGAGAAGGTGAACCCCTTATATTAGGAGATAGTATGGACACTTTTATGTGGCTTCTGCAGGGTCTGCCAGAGTGTGGAATATAGAGCTGGTGTTTGGTAAACACCTCTTGAATGGAGCTGAGGGAGAATATGTTTTTAATTTGTGATAGATCCAATGTTATAGCCCTTCTTTCTGGCCAGGCCTCTTCGTTATTTCCCTCTGCTGTTGGGCTGGTATCTGTTATGTCTGGTAGAAAAAAAAATGACAGGGAATACCAGGGCGGGACACGGAACTCATGGAAAACACAGTGAAATGAAGTCTGGGAACCAAAGCTTTTGTTCTGGGTGGAGAGGAACTGTTTGCTTTGGGGGATTGAGGTAATGAAAGTTATTTCAATAACATAATTCAACAGTTGTACATCCTCTCTGCCAAAAATATGGTGAGGCAAACCTCACCCAGGGACCCCATCTGCAAAATTCAAAGGTTAAGCCCTGAAATGTGAACAGCATTCTTTTCTGTACAGCAGAAGACAAAACTATATATGTACCCTATGGTTATAACGATGTAAAATGTACCATATGGACGAAGGCTTGCAGGAAAGTAAGAAAAATAAAAATGGTTATCTTAGAGTGGTGGGACTGCAGAAAAATACAAAATCTTTAGTCAAAATATTTCTATAATAAAAAAAATTTCTGAAAAATGATGGAAACGTTTTTTTTTTCTAGCATGTTACATTTTTGCCTTTCACAAAAGCAAAATTTTACATTAAGGTAAGAATTGCACAGGATCCTGGATATAACATACAGACACAAACACATATTATTTTAAAAACCTCAACTTTTTATAGATTGTTACTAGAAAAAATTCAGTGCCAGGGATGGGATACCTACCACTAAGTTGTTGGTCATGGAGGTTTCTGAGGCCCCCAAAACATTACAGACCATTGCCAAGGCTCTTGGTTGCTCACCAGAATGAGGTGGTAAGACCCGATTGCTAAAGACCACATATGCTTGGGCTGCAGGTCACTGAGAAATCAAGCTGGAGCTGAGCTGGAAACCTCCTCCCTGTTAACCAGCTGGCAGAAAGCTGATAAAAGCTATGGCTGCATGCAGCCCTATGGGAGAGAGAAGTCATCAATGGTGGTGAACAGCAGTGGACCTTGCAAGTCTTAAGACAGGCCAGGCAGGCCAAATGGGCCAACTAGTGCAATAGTGGAACATCTCTTATGGGAGAAACTAACCCATTCTCTAATTGGACTGGAGGCCTGCTCCATGGAAGGGAATACATGCCTGGTACTGAAGACCTAGTCAAAATCCTATGATGGGGGAGGTCATGAGCCCTAGGGGAGTAATGTCTGTTGTTGTCTGGCTAAATGCATATATTATGCTCACTAAACTGCCTTATGAGCACTTTTAAAGAATATGCATACCCGTACAATCATGCTCCTTTCTCTCTTGGCTTTCTTCTCTTTTCAGAAGGTGGTGACCACTTGGATAACTCAAAAGACACCACAGTGCTGAGAAGAAATGAAAGTGGAGTGTTCAGCATGGGGACATCTCTATCACACTTCCCGAGGCTCAGGGTCTATTATGGAAGAGGCGGTGGAAAGATTGTAAGAGCCAAAGGAAGGGGAGGACTGCCTACAATGCAAACTTCCAGACACAAAATGGCCTTGATATTCATGACATCAAAGTTCCCGACATTACCTACACAAGACTTCCATAATAAGAGGAAAAGATGATGACATTTAAAACAAAATAGAAACTAATTGAGAGGGGGAGGGTATATGATGGAGGGTGGATTTGAGAGGGGAAAAGTGGAGGTGGGGAGGGAATTATCACGGTTTATTGTCTATAATTATGGAAGCTGTCAATAAAAAGTTAAAAAAGAAGACCAGGACAAAAAAAAAACCCTCAATTTTTCAGAAACTGAAGAAAAAAAAAAAAGGGGGAAACCATTCTGGCATCTCACAGTGTCCGAGACAAGGTCAGTGCATGGTACTTGTCACTCAGAAACAGCCTCTCCAGGCTGTGACTCTACCAGTAAGTAAAATTTATCCCAGGGTTGATGTCTCAGTTCCTGGCATGGTGTTCGGCACATGTGCCTGGATTTGGTTACAATGGTTAAAGAAATAAATGAACTAAATAATAAAAGGAATAGCACACATTCAGGTATATGTTGGCAATTGGACAACTTCATTTGCCCACTATGTCTTTGCAGCAAAGCTATTGGACTCACTGAGGCACAATTAGGCTCTGCACCATACCAAGGCTCTGTCAGCTGTTGGAAAGGTGCTGGTCTTTTCTTTAGTTCAGACGATGGTAAGGAAGGATGGGATAAGACCTTAAAGTTGCATCATTGTATCACCATCGAGTCAGGTTCACCCATGTGCATTCAATGCCTATTTGCAGAGATTTTTCTCTTGTGTGAGGAATCGTTCTACATGATGAGGATGTGGCTGGGAATGGGAAACTGAAGCTGAAAGGCGGATGAATTGATTGTAGCAGCTCTCATGAGGGAGGTCTCCACTTCCTGTAAGTGCCAGATGCTTGCACCACTTTTTGCATCCGGCTTTATGTAGGTGGCTGAAGACTTGTATGCCAGCTGTCAGGCTTTGCAAATAAAGAGTGTTGAAACATCACCTTTGCCCCCTTTTAAAGTTTTATTTGTATGTATGCATGCATGTATGTATGCATGTATTTATGTATATATGTATGTCTGGGAGTGTGTATGGGTACGCCAGGGTCTCTGGCTGCTGCAAATGAATGCTTATCTGGTTTCATGGAGGTGGCTGAGTATTGGAGCCCAGCTGGCAGGCTTTGCAAGCAAGTGTCTTTAACTGCTGAACCATTTTCCCAGCCCAAATGATTGATTCTTAACTCAAATGAGGGTGTGTGATGAAGTCTCCAAGTCATGGATCTGGTGTGATGTGTGTGGGTATGTGTATGTGTGTTTGTATTTGCATGGCACATGTGTTTGTGTGTGTGTGTGTGTGTGTGTGTGTGTGTGTGTGTGTGTGTAGGCTTCCTCTATTTTTCTCTGCCTTATTTATTGAGGTAGAATTTCAGAGGTCTACCCCAGGGTCCAGGGATCTGGCTGGTTTAGCAAGCCAGCTTGCCCTGGGAATCATGTCTCTGCCTCCAAAGTGTTGAGAGGCGATTACAGGTGAGCCCCACCACCGAGGCATTTCCATGGGTTCTAGGGATCTGAACTCAGGTCCTGGTGCCAGCACTTTACCCACTGAGCCATCTCCCCCACCTTCCTAATAAGAGAATTTGAAGTTAAGGCATTAAACTATTGACACACTTAGGACTATGGATTTATGTCGGCTCATATGTTTCACAATTCCAGTTTTTTTCTCCACGTCCACGTCTGTGTATCACGGAAGTGCAGCAAGTCCATCATGGTGATGCTAAATCTTTGTGGTCCAACCTGCAATGGAAATTAAGTCGCATGACTTGCTTTGGTCCCCAGACCTTCATCTCTGGGCACAGAATATTGAAAAGAAATTTCCTTCAACAGGATAGGATGTGTGAATTCTTAGGGTACCTGTTTGTGTTGAGCTTGACCACTGACGACTTGTACATGAGGATTTTCTGGGGTGTCAGGCTCCAGCAGCCAGAGGCCAACGTGGATCCTCTGACTTATAAAATATTATAGAGTGCGGAGAACACCGAGTCTTACCCATATAGGGATGTCGTGAATGCTATAACTCTTAAGGTATTAATTCCATGCATATTCTGGACAAGCAACTGTGCGCATAAGTGCATGCATGCGTGTAAGGGTCCTCCAGAGAAATTCCAATCTTAACAGAGGGCTGGGTGAGAGGTTGGCCCCTTCTCAAGTCAGTCTCCTGGTTCGGGATCTGATTCAGACCCTTGAAGCATCCTGGATTTAGCCTGAGTGGATGGCTTGGACTGAGCCGAGGAAGAACCATGCTTCCAGTGGTCTCCTGATGTCTCCTGTCTCCTTAGTCCTTTCCTCTGGCGGCCCATCCACCCGCTCAGTGTCCTGGCCTACTACCCGCCCAGCTCAGACCCTGGGCCTGCAGTTCCTTCTTCTCACCCAACCCGACAGGCGCAGGTCTGTGCAGGGAGGCGGGCAACCTGGACCAGGACTCCCGGGCCTTGCAGGCCTCCGGGGCGCTTCATCCAGCGCGCATTCTTGGCGCAGGTGGCAGAGCTTTCCGCGCCGGCTGGATTCCCGATCACGAGAGACGCTAATCTCGGGTCTAGACCTCCGGGCCGCAAAGCTGGCTAAAGGGCTATTTCACTCTTCCCATTCCCTCTCCTCTCCACCCCCCCAAAACCGAGATATCCCCGGCCCGGCAAGGTTCGACCACCTCCGTCTCCTCCTACGGCGCTAATCCTGCGAGCCGAGGCGGTGGCTGGCCAAGGGGAGTGGAATGGGGGTGGATTGGTGATGAGGGGCATGTAGGAGGGAGGGGGGTGTCATTTTCTTTTTCTTTCTTTCTTTTTTTTTTTTTAAAAAAAGTATTTCTCTCGCGAGAAACCGCTGCGCGGACGATACTTGAAGAGGTGGGAAAGGAGGGGCCCCCGCGACCCAGGGCAGAGGCTGTGGGTGCCACCGGCGGACAGGCGGCCACAGCTGGACAGCTGCGGGCGGGCGGAGCGCAGGGGAGCGCGGAGGAGCAGTGGCCGCCCGGCCAGGACCCGGGACCAGCCGCCGCTGCCGCCTCGGAGCCGGAGCCGCCGCATCTTCAGTGGGTGCATCTGGGGTCCGGACCTGGGTCGGGCGGCAACCGGGACTGGGGATCCAGTCACCCGGGCTTTTGCGTTTGCGCGGCGCTGAGGGCTGGGACCGGGACCGGGACGGGGTGAGGGGCTGTCCCCCGAACATCCACAGCTGGCGCTGGTTCTCCCCTGACTGACAGCTTTCTGATCCGGGGCTCCCGGTGCCCGGCTCCACGTCAGATGCTCAGGGGGCCCGGTGGTGGCCGCCGTGGTCGGTGGGGACGGAGCACCGGGCTTTTAGCCCGGTGGCTTGGCGGAGAGGACTCGCCGTGGAGCCAGGGCATTCTGGGCGCGTGCATCGCGCTCATTTAGTGACATTAAAAAAAAAATCATAATCAACCCAGCCCTTCACCCTGAGGCTGACTTGGAATCTCTGGGGACCTGGGTACTTTGCGCCACGCTCTTCTGCAGGCGCCGGGGAGATCGAGGGGTCCGCGGGCCTGGCTTGGCGGCCAGCTGGGGATCAAGCGGTCTTCACGTCTCCGAATTAAGTGCGCCATGCGCGGGCGGCGCGCGGGCTGGGCTGGGGCGCGGGGACCGTGCGCGGCGGCATCCCGGGTCCCCGAACGTTTCCCCGCTTTGGGGCTTGTCTGTGTTGCAGCTGCCAGGGGTCGCCTGCACCGGAATCAGCGCCGGGAGCAGACGGGAGCAGCCGGGCCCGGGGGACCCCGGCGGCGCCGAGAGTTCGGGGCGCAGCGGCGGCCGCACACCGAGCCCCGGGAGCGGCGGCGAGAGGCGGCGGAGCCGGCGGCCGCTCGGCACCATGCGGCGAGAGGGGCTGCTGGAGGTCGCGCTGGGATTTACGGTGCTCTTAGCGTCCTACACGAGCCACGGGGCGGATGCCAATTTGGAGGCTGGGAACGTGAAGGAAACCCGAGCCAGTCGGGCCAAGAGAAGAGGCGGCGGAGGACACGATGCGCTGAAAGGGTAAGGGAACCCACCCGCGGCCGTGGCGCGCCGCCCCTCCCCGGCCCATCCCAGCCGCCGACAACGCGGACTCTGCAAGGTGGGGGACCCCGGGGAGAGCACCCCGGGGGATCCTTCGAGGGGTCCTCACCGATTCCCCGGGATCAGTGGCCTCGCTCCCCGGCCCAGAGGAGAGGTTCTGGCCGAGGGGAAACGGGCCATTGTTAAGGCGGATTTGGGGAGGCGAGAAGGGTTCCTGGAGGAAGAAGGGGAGGAGCTGCGATGGAGAAAGGGAGCGAGAAGCCCATTCCCTTTGCTGCATACCAACTCCGGCTGCGCGCTCTCCCCGTGGGGCAGCTGCTTTTCATAAGGGAGCCAGGCTGGGAAAAGATTCCAATGACAGAGGAGGAGGAGATGCCAGGTTAAGAGATGGGCTTTCCGGACGTTCTCTTCACGAAAACCAGGGCTGTCTCTTTCAGATGTGTCCACTGGAATCGGCAGGGCAAAGCGCTCTGGTGTCTGGCTGTGTGGAGCCCTCCATGTCTCTTCTGAAGCAATGTCGCGATGGCTGGAGTATGTGTGCTTGTTACACTGTTGCACCAGCCATTCCCCAAGTGTTTCAGCAGGAAAGGTTTAAATCAGGCAGGTTGGCTGTATAAAGTGATGATTTCCTGAAGGACAGTGGAAGTACAATTCTTTCAAGATTCTGTTTGGGTTCTTGAAAGCGAAGTCTGTGTCTTTTGGAGATTTGAGTTCAAAGCTCCAGGGAGACAGTGGGATGCACTGTAAATGACCCCTCTAATCTCCTCGCAGGAGCCTCTTAAGTGATCTCAGAGAGCAGCTATACAAAGCGTTTTATTATATTCCTCTAAGTCTTTTCTGCGAGGTCTGTACCTTGATTCTGTGGCCCTGCGTGACCAAGTGGAGGAAGGAGTTTGCTAGATGGACTTTGTTGTTGTGGGCTGTTTTAGATGTGTGTATGCAATGAAACTTGTATTTTTGTGGCATCTATGCAAAAGTGAAGTGGGTTGAATAGTGTTTTAGCCCTTGTCTGGACCAGGGACAAGATGAGTGCCAGAGCTGAGCACCTGGAGTGTGGTAAAATATGTGTGATTTTTCTGACCCCAGAAAATAGTTGTGATTCAGTTCCATCTTGGCCTTTGTGGAAAATAAACCCAAGATTCCAACAATGTTGGAAACGAAATTTGCTGATACTAACTAGGCAACATACTTTTTTTTTTTTTTGACCTGTGTACAAGGCATGTGGTCAGTTTAGTAAGTGGACTGAAGCTGTGATTTCCATATTATCTCAAGAGGACATCATTGAGTCCAGCATTTTTCTTTCAAAAGTGTATTTCTGTTGTACAATATTATTGTAATACCTATTCTTATGGCACCATACACACATACAAGAATATATGTGAATATCTCTATATATACACCTACCTACATATTCATACGTATGTATGGAGGGGTTAATTCTGTGGAGATATTAGGTCTGGACAGACATTTCTCTTATATCCATGTGCTGTCTGTTACCAACCTATGGATCCTTAGGAGGCAATTAATTTCTAATTCTCATCAATCAGGTTATCTATAGCTATATCTAGCTATGTATATAGATGGATATTAATAATTTTAAAAGATATACAATTAAAAATATTTCAATCTTACTTTCAGATACCTTTCCTAATGTATTTCTCTAAAGACATTATAGGTATGTTTATATAATGTATGTGTTACCTATATGCATATAAATATATGAATGCATGCACATATATGTATGTGTCTTTTTAGTCCATGGAACATACAGTACATAATACTCTAAACCTTGTTCTCTTTTTATACATCTTTACTGAACCCATCTGTTAACTTGCAGGGCTTCCTCATGTGCTCTGTTAGTGTATAGGTTCCCATGATGTGGCCGAGCAGTTCCCAAACAGCTCTTTAGATTATATGAGCTATTTTTCTATTACCAACCTTGTACATGTATACATGAATATACATAAGTTCATATGTGATCCAAAAGAATAAAAGTAGAATTTCTGGATCCAAGTTTTTCCCTATTTTAAGCATATATACTCATCCCGATGCTGAATTTGAGCCTCATTCTCTTATTAATTGACATTTCAATCTAAATGAACACATCTTGCAAACATGCTCTGCTGTGTCAGTCAACAAGAAAAGTTGCTATGTATTGCATTTTTTCTAGTTATAGCTTAAAGCTTCTATTTTTGCTCATTAAAATATTCCCCACTGAAAAACCAACCCCTTTGACTCCAGTAAAGTGTGCTTGGCATTTTGATGGAAGCAAAGAGTTTATGAAGAGAAAGTAATGTGTTACCCAGAGGCTGCCTGATGTGAGGTTAGTGTCAGTGACTTTCAGCACCTCGCTAATGTTTCCTCTGGCTAAAGGGTGCTTTAAGCTCATTGGTGTCTGACATGCACTGGTCAATTCTCTCCACAAATATTTCTCATTTTTCTCTGATGTGGCAAGTGCTGTCCCTGAAATCTGTATTCCTTTCCTGCCAGTTCCCTCTCTCTTTCCCTTGCTGGGTGTGCTATGCTAGCTGGTCTTCTCTCCTTCCATTCAGCTGCAGGTGTTTCCCCCTCCTCACTGGCCACAGAAGTCATTCCACTGTGGAAACTTAAACATCCTCAAATTTCTTCCCAGATTTTTCTGTTTTCTCAGAGAGCACAGCACCGATTTTGGACAGGGGATTCTCTCTTTAAAAAAATATGGAATCAATGTGGTTCTCATTCACTCTGCAAAAATTGTGTATTTTGTTTCTTACACTCAAGTGAGAACTTTGCAAGTTTAAAATGCTTGTTCCAGTAGTAAATGTGCATGGCATTTTCCTTTGCTGGGCATTGTGAAACCTGGGTGAAGTGGCTTGATGAGAAATCGTGTAGTGCTGTTGGCATTTTCACAAGAATGTTTCTCAGTTAAATTCTAACTTTATAATTAGGCAAAATGTGTGGGAGACAAACCCACACCTACACACACACAGTGAGAGAGAGAGAGAGAGAGAGAGACTGAATAGCAGTAGTTATGCACCCTTTTATTCATGACTGCTTTAGATCCCAAATAAGGAAATATTGCAGATTCGTGACAGTTGGAAAAATTCCTTAAAGTGAGCCCTTTTTCCCCAAGCCTCCAGCAACATGCACTGAGTCTTGATTTCTTGCTGCCAGTTTACAGATCAGTAGGTTGATAGACTGACAGGTCTGCACGTTGACAGGCACACCTGAGTGTGTTTCACATGGTTTGTCCCCTTGTGTGCGATTCCTTTTGGTCTTTGTTCATTTGTTTATGTTTTCTGGAGGTCTTGTTAACAGAAATACACATGGCGTAGTTCATACACAGGGTGGATTATGTCTGATGGCAAGTTCCAAGGGATTAATTACACAGAAGTCTGTTATTAACATAAGGAACACAGACATATTTTGTAGACTTTAAAAGTCCATTTTACTTTACAAAGATGTCTTTAAGATTTCATCTGAGGTCACATGGACTAATAATTACACATACTAGAAAGACTTTTTTCAGTATTATGGTTTGTCTTTGAACTTATTGAAAAGAGTAGGCTAAAATATTGGAATATAATTTTATGAAAACTTTTTTTTTCAAATATATTTTTATTTGCAGAGAGAGAGGGAGAGCGCCAGGGACTCTTGCCATTTCAAACAAACTCCAGATGCATGCAACACTTTGTGCATCCAGCTTTACATAGGTATGGGGAATTGATCAGGTTTTGCAAGCAAGCACCTTTAGCTACGGAGCAATCTCTACAGCTCAGAAATGAATCTCTATTGGAAGAATTTCAGTGAAAGAAGTATTTAAGGAAACATGATATTTGGAGCAGAGAGGGACTGCTAAAGAGCATCATAGAGTCTCCACTTAAACAGATATTCTTAAATGGAAGGTTTCTGTAATTCTACACTTTAAACAAAAAGATGAAGTGTTTAGGTGACCCATTTTGTAACTGTTAGGACATATGTCATTTGCAGAAATGAACAAGTTGTTGATAATATCAATTAACTGACACATCCATCAACCAATGGTGAAATGACATGAAAGCTGAAGGGAATGGAAGTGCAGAAATATCATCAGGTTCATCTGCAATTTTAAAGAGTATCAAAACATTTCTTTGTTTCTTAAAAAAATATACTAATGACAAAGAGCATACTAAACAAATTATGAGGAATATTCGTTCAAAAGGCCAAGTAACTTACCTAGCCAATGTGGGAATTTTAACTTTAATTTTTAATGTGAAGGTGTCAATCAAAATGAAAGAGAAATAAACTATTTTAACAATTTCTGTGATTCTAGAAACTAACTCAGCAAATGAGCCTACCTTAAGACCAAATTTGTTGCCATGAAATTTTTTGAACAAGTTGAAATCTGGGCTTCAGAGATGGTTCAGCAGTTAAGTGCACTTCCTGTGCAAGTTATGAGGGCCTGAAAGAGCCTGAGATGAACGGAGTTTGAGAACTCATGTTAAACAGCTGAGCATAGCAGTGGGCACCTGTTACTGTACCCCAATTACAGTAGAGGAGCAGAGATTGGAGAATTGCCAGAGCTTGTGAAACAATAGCAAACTCTGGGATCAGTAAAGAGACTCCAGCTCAAATAAGAATGGCGAAAGTGTAATGGAATTAGACACCACAAGTTCCCCTCTGACCTCCACAGGTGTGCTCACCTGACTGCAGGCCAGCATATGGGGCATCACATGGGCACATACACATGCATGTACCACCCACACCACACAACACACGGACAAAAAAAGTTGAAATCAATAAATGATTCAGCCTGATACAGAAGGCATGAGAATTCAGTCATTCACAATTATTAAGCTTACCTTCTAATTTGTAAACTCATCAAAGGCAAGAATCCTGTCATAAGCATTTTGCTATGAACTTATTAGTAAATGAGTTTCAAAGAGTTCATCCATTCTATGAACCTTGATGGAATGCTAATTTGAATTTAGCTCTGTAAAAATGTTAGAGACATACAGGGGTTTAACAGTTTGTAGGAGACTAAGACTCAGAAGCTGGGAGTTACCAGAAAGGCTGCAGAAGGCATGGAGCCTGGAACTAAGCAGAAACAAACAGATGCTCTTTGGCTGGATAGAGTTGCACACACGGATAAAGACGGCCAAGCACTGTGGGAGAGCACGCTGTGCCTGCATGTTTGCTACCTTAGGGAAAAGATGAAAATTTAAAGTTGGAAGTAGGGCTGATTCAAGGCGCTTGCTTACAAACCTGGAGACCATGGTTTGATTCTCCAGTACTCAGGTAAAGCCAGATGCATGAAGTGGTGCATATATTTGCAGTAACAAGAGGCCCTGGTGCACCCACACTCACTCTGCCTCTGTCTGCCTCTTTCACTCTCATAAATAAATAAATAAGCGGGGAATTGGGGATAACAACTCATTGTTTGCCCACTAAATATTGTAACTCATTATGGACAATAAAAAACAAGGAAAAAAGAAAAAAAAGGGAAAAAAATAAATAGTTTTTAAAAATGTGAAGTATGGCTTCCACTGGATATGTATCTACTTCATACTATTATAATATCCAAATATTCTAAGTTTAACCAGGGTGAGTGAGGACCCCTTGTAGTAAATAATAGTAGTAGGTGCGATGACACTCACGTGGTAGACACTGTTCAGTGTTTTACTTAAAATACTTCATGGAATTCTCACAGTATTTCTATGAAATGGGTTATTTTACCCCTTCCCTTTTACAAACAAATGTATACAGCAAATGTATACAGAGGTCAAGTTCTAAAGACAATGTCTTACTATCAAATTTTATTTCTCCATTAATTTTGGTTATGCTTTTGTTTTATATTCTTCTGAACAAGAATGCAGTACCAAGCCAGGCATGTTGGTACACACCTTTAATCCCAGCGCTTGGGAGCCAGATGTAGGAGGATGGCCTTGAGTTTGAGGCCACCCTGAGACTACATAGTGAATTCCAGGTCAGCGTGGGCTAGAGAAAAACTCTAACTTGAATCCCCCCAAAACAAAACAAAACAAACAACAACAAAACAAATGTAGTGCCAACTCATTGGTGAAATTCCACTTAAAATTATTAATAGTCTTTAATGCTAGTTTGCAAATCCTAAACGTAATCATGTACTGTTAGTTAAATAAAAATGTTTTTGGTACCATTTCTGCAAAGTCATTATTAATAAAACACAGAAAGAATCATAAAATGTTTTCATTCTCTCCCTCCTGTAGTCTCCTGCCTGGGCCTGCCCCCGAGGAAGGAGCGGTTGAATGTGTTTTGCTAAATGGGGAAACTGAGGTCCAGGTCCAGTGCCCTAGGTTTGTGTTTTGGAACAACAGTCCTCAGATATTTGGTGGCATGCTTTCCTCCTGTATGGTGACTGTATAGACAGTGGCAGGCTGGCTGGGCTAGATCAACCCCATGGATTCTCAGGGTTGGTTTGAGTTCAACCTCTTCTCCGCATGGTCTCCTAGCAGCGAAGCCAGACTTTATGCAGGAGTTCCTGATTTCCCATTAGAATGAAAGTGGAAGCTACTGGACCATCTTCAAACTTAGTCCAGAATTCCATGGCCTGGAATTCCATGCAAATCCCAGCCAGGCCTTCCAGATTCCAGGGTGTGGACCAATCAGCCCTGTTCCTGCATGCGAGGAGCCACGTACTTCTGCAGGGAAAAGAGTTTTGTCATTACTGGAGACTAGTTAGCACAGTGAACCATGGTTCTCTGAGAAGGATAATTCAATATTTTCATGTGAGGTGCTGCATGGGCACATATACCCCTACCATGTCCATACATACACAAGCAAAAAAAATAAAATACTGGGCTGGAGAGATGGCTCCGTGGTTAAGGCACTTGCCTCCAGTGCCTAAGGCCCTGGGTTCAATTCCCCAGGACCCACATAAACCAGACCCACAAGGTGGTGACCCTGGTGCATTCTCTCTTCTCTCTCTCTCTCTCTCTCTCTCTCTCTCTCTCTCTCTCTCTCTCTCTGTGTATCTCTGTATCTCTCTGCTTGAAAATGAATAAATAAAATATTAAAAAAAATAAAATACTCACTGATTTTTTCCCCAAAAGCTAAAGGAAAAACGTGTTTTATAATTCTTCTATTTAGTAAATTATACCAGTTCATTGGGAGCCATAATCTTATTTCTGACGCCCTGAGTTCTGTGCCTGTGGAATTGTAGATAAGCTGAGAACTCTGTTCTTCACATCCATCCAACAGAACATGCTGACACCTTATTCATGGAAGCATTTTTTTTATTCTGAGATCACAACAGCAGAGTACAAGAAAGCATCCTGAACCAATCAGACAAGATTGGTGTGCTTTTCTGCAGTGGCCAGAGTGGTCTGTCTGCTTGATTCTTATTTGAGCTGGACTCCCTTAAGGATCCTGGAGCGTGTCGTGTTTTCACAAGCTCCTGCGATTCTCTGATCTCCGTTACAGATGTGTGTGGCCACACCCAGCTGTTTATGTGGGTTGTGGAGATTGAACTGGAGTCGTCTTTTGGGTCTACTTTTTTTAGGTCCTCGTGCTTGCATAGAAGAGCTCTGAACTGCCAAGCCATTTCTCCAACCCTCAGTGAGAAATTTAGTGCACTGATATCCTAGTTTATTAACATAATTATTCAATATTTAACCTTTCTATATGGAATTCGACTTTCATTTTCTGTTCAATGGTTCATTTTTTATGACTTTTATAATCAATCTTATTTTTTTTTGTTTTTGGAGTCTAGTATCATAAATAATAACTAAGAACAGTTGTGCAGTTTCAAGTAGAACTGATATTGTAAAAGCAATAAACTGTGTAGTTCTTGCCATGAATGGTGTACCCGCATTGTTAAAAAATCCCAGATTAGGACGATAGTCAAGTTTGGATTGTGTAAATTCTACATAGCAGTTAAGGTGCTTGTCTGCAAAGCCTAATGACCTGAGTTCAATTTCCCAGTATCCATGTAAAACCAGATGCACAAAATGGTGCGTGCATATGGAGTCTATTTGCAGTGGATGGAGGCCCTGACATGCCCGTTCTCTCTGTCTGTCTCTCTTCTGTCTCTCTCTGCTTGCAAATAAATAAGGGAAAAAAGGGAAAAAAATCCCAATTTTGTGTGGAACTTCTGCCTTTATGACTCTCCACTTCAGTGGCATTTTCTGGTTAACACACTAAATCTGCCTATTCAGTTCCCTCAGAGTGGAAGAGAAAAAGGAATCTATGTCGGCCTATCTTACCATTCCCAGACAGAAATCTATTCCAGACAGTGAGCAGGTGCAGTCCTCGGAGCTGTTCCACTGGACAAGTGATTTGGGTCAGTGTTTGGAAGAGCTGTGAATTCCCAGACCATCCGTCACACTTACATTCAAATATAAGTATCCAAACACAGCTACGTCCAAATATAGTACAACCATTTTATACCACTGGTGTCGGGAGATGGGATTTATGTCAGCCCTGTGGATACGCTGTCTACGGTTAAATTTCCCAAGCGATTCCAGAGGCAATGTTGTCTTTTTATAGTTTCTCTTCTCTCCCTCTTCCTCATTATCGTCTTTCTATCTTCCCTCCTTCCTATTTCTCTCCTTTCTCCATCATTCTCTATTTATCTCTCCCTCCCTTTCTTACTTTTAAAAAAAATTTTTTTATTTATTCTTTTTTTCAAGGAGAGAGAGAGAGAGAGAGAGAGAGAGAGAGAGAGAGAGAGAGAGAGAGAATGAGAACCAGACCTTGTGGGTCTTGCATATGTGGGTCCTGGGGAATTGAACCGGGGGCCCCAGGCACTGGAGCCAAGTGCCTTAACCACTGATCCATCTCTCCAGCCCTCTTACTTTTTTTTTTTGAGACAAGTTCTCACTATGCCCTCCAGTGCCAAGCTGGGTTTAGTGATATACCTGAAACCCCAATATTTGGAAGGCAGTGGCAAAAGGATCACCACAAGTTTAAGGCCAGCTTGGTCTACATAAGAGTTCTGGGCCAGCCAAGGCTATATGGTGACATCCTGTCTCAGAACAGAAACAAGAACAAAGCCACCCTAGTGCTGGGATTATAGACATTGGCCACCAAGTTTTTCTTCCTTCCCTCCCTCCTCCTCTTCTTTATCATCACCTAACCTTTCTCTTCATTTTCAGTGTAACTTCTTAACTTTAGCTAAATAAACTAAGGTGGACAGGAATATTAAACATAGATGGAAAAATTAGGAAAAAATAAATGTATTCTAAATAAAATGTAAGTTTTACTTAGACTGAGAGACTTGGGAACTTCTGAAAGAAAAACAGGACTATGGATTTGTTAGGGGAAGGAGGGAAGAAGGCTGGTGGAGAGAAGAGAGAGGAAGTTTTACACTGAAGAGTGCTGTCGGCCATGAACCTGGGCTGGACAGAGCAGGCACTGAGTTTTGACTGATACTGTTGACAGTGTTCTTATTCTTGGCAGTGTTGGAACCAGGTGACCTTCACCATCCTCTTAGGTCAGGGAGATTTTGAAGGAGGGTCAGAGCATGACTGAGAGACAGATGCTTTAATGCCAGAAAAGATTGCAGAAAAAATATTCAGAGGAATGCCGTGGAAAAGCCGATTAATTCATCCTTCATTATGCACCTGTGCATATGGTGCTTTGTAAGTAGTACCGTGGCTCATAATTAGGTCTTCAACTTTCTGTATCCTTTTGGTGTTAATTTCTAAAACTGTATAATCAGACCCTAGTAGGTTTGTGCCTTTGTGAATGCCTCTTCAAGGCCTAGTGATGTGTGTGTGTGTTTTGCACATGAAATCATGACTCAGATGTTCTTTCACAGTGAGACCATTCATCTTTACAAAAATATTACAAGTCAGTTATAGAAGAACAAATTTTAGAAACATTTAGATGCTGAAACCAAGACTCCGAGGCGGCCCATTAAAAGGTGTTCATGGTTCATATTTTCTTTGCCTCATAGCTTTGAGCACCACGCACGTCACAGCTAACTTAAATTAAGAAGCAGCGTGGTGTTGGAGTTGGGAGGTCACCTCTTTGTGTCACACTGGCGGGTGAGTGGTACCCACAGGTCTTCTACTTGCTTGGCACAAGCAAGCCACTGGCACAGTGGAAACATGACACTTCTCTTCGCTTCTCCTTGAGACAAGGTCTCACTATGTAGCTCTGGCTGATCTGGAAATTGCTGTATAAACCAGGTTTCCTGTTCCTACCACGGATCCTCTGCCCCTGTCTCCCAAGTATTAGTATTATAACTTTGCCTACCATTCCCAATGGAGAGGCTTCTCTTTCTCTTTATTAGGCTTCAGTGTGATCAGCCTCTCAATAGTAGATTCTTGGTTGTGTCTGGGGTCCCATTAGTAGTTGTAGATCCATGATTCTACCTGGCTGTCAATATGAAGATGCCAGAATAAGAGGTGGGGTGAGGTGAGGGCTCCCAAAGGGGAGCCCATTACCAGTGAGGCAGCTGGGAAAGAAAAGTTGAACTCCTATCTTGAGCCTAAAGGAGCAATGCACTCTCTACCCCACCATTCACATCCTCGTATTTGTAATTAGTGATAAAATGTCCAATGTTCTAGGAGGGGCTAATTTTTGTGATTAAGCTTAGCGTTTTATAACTTGCTGACTTGGCATACCCAAATTAATAATTGATTCATTTAGATTATAAAGATGAAAAAAATTTGAAGCCTCACATTTCCTTCTCTGTCCAGAATTTCATAGAACGTTTTCCTAATTCCAGTGGCAATTCTTGGTTGAGCAGTGGCTGTGTTGGAATTGGACTGAATTCTTGATTCAGAAGGAACACATCTCAATCCTATGGAGGGCTTTCTTTTCCTTCCAGTGATTTTAAGCAGAACTGCCATTTAGAATGTATTTCCCTCTCCTGATGGGGGTTAATGCCAGAGGTGATATGGACAAGTGCCGGGGAAAGAAGGACTTGATATGCCCCCTTCAAGATGACAAATCGTTTTTTAAATATTTCATGGACTGCTGCTGTTTCACACCCTTGAGTTTAGGCCACTGACCTCAAGTTTGCAAATTTTATATCCCATTACCACCCTGTGAGCTCTGCAGTCCCCAGGGCCACATCGTTGACGTTCTAGCTGGAATCTGAGAAAGTGCCTGGCCATTTCCTAGAGTTGGCTAGGAATGATTTGGCCGGTTCAGTCATAAAAACCCAGAGCTAGTGGCTATAATTACCTCACACTATTTCCTATTTGAGCCTGGTTGTGGGTAATGGGGTAGAGTGGTATTGCTTGTGGAACTATATTTTAAAAGATAGAGGAGTCATTTTCAATGAACACTAATAATCTTCGGTCATGTTTTCTCAATGAACACTAATAACCATTGGTTATGTTTTCAGGGAAGCTTGGAAATGTGGGGACAGACATGCCTGGGATCATATCTTGGCTCTACCACATATTAGGGAAGAAAAACAACCTCAAGACAAGTGGCTTGATTTCTGGAAGCCTCATTTATGTACTTGTAAGCAAAATTATAAAATGTTTTTCTGTGTTGTCCTAAGACTTAATGAGATAGTATATCTCAGGTTGCTCATACAGTGTGTGACATTCTTAGTTGTGATAGTGAGGGTGGATAGAATGCTGTTATTGACAGGGAAGATGAGGAGTGGGGTTGTAAAGGTGATTTCTTTTTCTACCAAAGCCAAAAGTTAGATACTCATTAGTATCTGGATATCACAGACTACTTTTTCATCTTGGAATTGATTCCTTTCAGAAACAGAGAAAGCAAATGTGAACATTACACTTTTTAAATATAATTTTAATGGAAACTTAATTATCTGTGGAGATCGGGCTTATGCTTAAAGGAAATATATGGATTTTTTTTTCACATTTTCCTTTCCTCCAAATCCTGTGACCTTTATTTGGAAACAAACATTATTATTCCTTAGTAATATGCCCTCAACTCTTCCGAAACCTCCCCCGCCCACTGGCAGATGTGGCAAATAGGGCTTGTCTTCTTTCTGAGGAACATTTCATTTTTTTTTTAAAGAACCTTTGTGAAAGGCCATTGTATTTTCGGAAGTAGAAGGGCTGGCCTGGGAGCTACTTTCTTTGGCAGCAGTGCAAAGAGATCTCCTGGGAGTGAGGACTGTTCTATCATGGGGTTGGTCATGTTTGAATTGCCTCTGGTGGAGTAGACAGGATGGCCACCAGCAGTTCCATGACACACGACCCTCTCGCTCCTGATGCCTTTCTGTCTCTGCTACACATGACATCATCCTCACTGTGACCAAAGAAATAGGGCCTCCAACTGGTGAGGCCTGAGCCATGTGCCAGTCCTGCCTAGACTCCATAGAGTGCCTTCCACTTAGCAAGGAAGGGCAAGGCTGTTAGGTGTCCCTAAGCTCAGAACTGCCTAAAAAGACCCACTTCTTCCTCTGCTCATGTCAAGGTCACTGTTCTCTTTAGATGTCTTACAGACAGGCCTCCCTGTGACAGCCTGGCCACCCCTGAGAAGAGCCCCTGCTCTCACCCTCTCCTGTAGCTTCTCCTGCTTCATGCTGTGTAGCAACTCACCACCCATTTCATCCCCAGGGATTCTCATTTATTGTTTTTCTCCAGTGTCTGAGTTGCTCCTTTGTACTTTGATTTTCGTTGAATGATTCTCATTTTGATTTTATGAGAGTTGATTTTCACAGAGATCTTTAAACTATGAAATGCGGCGAGCTCCTCCTCGACCAGCGAGGAAGAACAACCACCACTCGAGGATTCTTCTCAAATCACACTTTATTGGAGAGCCTTTTGATTGAAGGGAGAGCAGGAAGGGGGGGGGACCCCAGCGCTAGAAGTCAGCTGCTTATATATGGATTAAGGACACGGGTCGCCCCATGATTGGCTGATACCAACTTGCCACCACCAGGCACCACGGGATTGGCTAGGGACAGTTATATAACTCGCACATGCGCAGAGCCAAAGGCACGTCTTTCTCAAAGCATTGCCTAATATGGAGTTGTTTACCACTTAGCTGCAAGGAAGT